>SKCR01004999.1:0-82513 GCA_019454045.1 Zanthoxylum bungeanum | reverse complement strand
GGGTCTATCCAGAGCGAAGCTATTTTCCGTACCATCGGTAAAACACAACCTCCTACCGCACTTGCATAAGTATCCAATACCTCAAATATATGATAACTATGCTGTGTGCCCTCAACAACACGCACAAGTGCAGTACTAGTCTATTCCGCATTATCGATGTCCAATCTCGATAATACTACGACTAGGGATATTAATGATTAAACCTTTATGGATTGATACTGTCGTCATATATCTCAATCCGGAATTAATCATAGGGACTTTTACCATTTATATATCAAATTAAATAAATTACAAAACGGTAAAAGGCAATTTCATTACTACATAGTTAATTTTGTACAATAATACAATATCATTTACAAAATAGTGACGCTATGGGTCATTACTGTCTAACATTTTGAGCATATGGAGTCACAATCAGGCCAATCCAAGTGATAGTCACTGGATTGATGTTAAGAACATCCTTAAGTATCTTAGATTCTTATGATGCTTTCTTATACATGGAGAATGAGAACTTGAAGTGATTGGGTTCACCGTTGCAAGTTTCCAAACAGATAAAAACGACTATAAGTCGGAATAAGGGTACTATATAGTTTGAATAACGGAACAGTGACCTGGAAATCTTCCAAGCAAGATACTGTTGCCGAATAAACACTAAAAGTGGAATATTGCTGCAGCTGAGACAGCAAAGGAAGCAATTTTTGGATCTGTAAATTCCTATTTAGATTAGGAGTAGTTCTGTTAGCAGCTGAGCTAGGCTACAGCGCAGGCTAAATAATTAATGGTCTCATCAACGATCCAAGTATGTACTTCAAATGGTTTCAACTGATTCATCGGATCATACATCGTGGCGATGTGATGATCGTATAAATTGCATCAGATGATAACCTTGCAAATCCGCTGACGAAAGCTGTTTCTCAGCAGAAGTTTGAGTGACCCGTACATAGTTCAGGTGTAGGACACTTGAGTGATTGGCTATAGGACAAGTGGGAGATTGTTGGACAATTATGACCCACAGCATCATTATTTGTACAGAACATGGTGTTGTTGTACAAATTAACTATGTGACAAAGGAAATTGCTCCTTTATGATTTGTAATTGGATTACCGGTATATATAAATGATAAAAGTCCATATGATTAGTTCCGGATTAATAAGATATGAGACAATATTAATCCATTAAGGTTTAATCATTAAAATATCCCTAGTCGTAGTATTATCGAGATTGGACATCGATAATGCGGAATAGACTAGTATTGCACTTGTGCGCGTTGTGGGGAGCATAACGATATAGTTCTCATATATTTAGGTATTGTATACTCATGCAAGTGTAATAGGAGGTTTTGTTTACCGATGGTACGGAATTAGCTTCGCTCTGGATAGACCCCTCGAAATTCCATTGGTAGTATGACTATGTGTCTATGGAAGTCCGAATCAGGGTAGGTGTATTTGATCTTAACCTGAGACTTACATCGCTAATACTTGCGACAATCAATATACTTTGGTTTTGGTCGTCCAGTGCTAGATTCTGTGTACGCCTCTTCTGGGTATATTGAGAATCGTAGTTTATTGGGTGTGATGTCAAGATGGAAGTATCACTCCAGTCATATGGAAATGATGATCACGCAGGATACAGAACTAATAATATTTAGTACTGCAGTCATCGGGATAATATGACTAGGTTATGATTATCCAATTATAGAGACTAGTTACTAGAGATCTGATATATGCTTCGTACGGGGCAGACACAATTCCAGCCCCAGGCCTAGCATGTGACATTCGATACTGGATCGCAATACGCAATACTATGTATACTACGCCTGACACAGATTATATATTCCTTAAAAGAATATTTCTGGAGAATTTGGTAGGCACGGGCTTTGCTAGAAGCCAACCATGTCTTGTAAATCGATAAGAACATGGTACCGGGTACGCACGTGTTCGGATAGTCCGACGACCGAATTTACTACCAACATATCCAGGGATCTCATCGGTCACTTCCCGAAGATTGACCAATGACGTATGACTCGAACATAATTAATCTGGGATTAATTAGATGAGAGAGAAAATTAATCTAGGATTAATTACAGAGAGATTTTATCTGGGTATAAAACACTATTTAAAGAGAGAGAATGATTAATTTTGAATTAATCGATAAAATAATATATTAGATTTTAAGTCGGGCAAACGAATTAATTTATAATTAATTCGCGAGTGATGTGAATAGTAATTTTGCTAGGCATAATTATTTAATTACGTCGCAACGGAAAATTCATTAATTCGAAATTAGCGAACCCAAGCCCGGGAACGTTTGCGGGCCAACTCGGATTTTGATTCAAGTGGGGCCCACAAGTCACATCACTAGTCAATCATTCACCTTTTTTGGTGATGGAAGTTGGTGAAGACTTTGATGTTGGCTTGTAAAACATATTACCTTCATTTTTTGATTGAAATGAGTGACCTTTACCAAATTTTGAAGTTTGGTATTACTTTACTTGATTTTGGAAAATCAAATTACACACAACACTCATTATTTTCATCTCTCTCTCACTTTAGGCGTGAGCTTTGCTCTCACTCTCCAAAAATCTTGGCTTGGCCGAGAGTTGCAAGGACAAAGAGGAAATTTTATTGCAAAAGTTTCCAAGTGCTAGCACCCTAAATATTCATACAAAGGTGATAGGGAAACTTTTCCCATGAGTTTGGAATCACATCACTCAAAGCTTGGAGCTTGGAGATCAACTTCAAAGGAGCTTGGCCGAAACTTCAAGGAGCAAATTTCTTGTGTTCAACGTATCCAAAATCCGATCAAAGTGAGTATTTTCCGCATTCTTACTTTGTTGTATTCACATGATTTCTTGCTTAATTTGATCTTGGTTTAAGTTAGAATACCCAACAAAT
This sequence comes from Zanthoxylum bungeanum, assembly GCA_019454045.1. Taxonomy (NCBI): domain Eukaryota; kingdom Viridiplantae; phylum Streptophyta; class Magnoliopsida; order Sapindales; family Rutaceae; genus Zanthoxylum; species Zanthoxylum bungeanum. Next base: position 79,619 of record SKCR01004999.1, on the reverse strand, counting down.
TTGTTAATGTAAAGTATACTTTAAATTAATTGATTTAATTTTTTGAAATGCCAAAACTACCCCTCCAAAGTCGGTTTCATGTATTTAAAAGATGGAAAATTTTTCTTCTTCATCAAATCATCTACCATGGCCGAATAAACATACCAAAATGGGTCTCAAATTTGCTTTGAAGAATCCATGAAGAAATGAAGGAAAATCAAGAAAAAAAAGTTTAGGAAACAAGAGATTAAAGGTAATCTACTTTAACCCTAAGCTGGGAAATTTAGTTTCTTGTTTCTTGATGATCTAGAAAGGTTCTAGGGTTCCTTTAATTCTGAAAAATGGGGCTTTTGGTTGTGGATGATGAATTGGAAGTGTTGGTGCATGTGTGAAGTAGTTTTGGATGGAATTAGTGTAATTATTGTCTAATTTATTCATTTGTTGACATGTTGCCATTCTAGAGTGTTATGACCGCTCTTGTAATGCCTAAAATTTTTCTTGGGTGGTTCATGTGTGGTGACTTTGTTTGGTGTTTTGGATTAATTGGATTAATCATGAAAATTTGATTTAATGCATGAAATTTTGTAATTTCGGTTTCTGGATGAGTTCTGGAAAAACTAGAAATTTTGTGATGAATTTGATGTCATATGAATCTATTGGATGTGATTTGGGAGTTGGAACAATTGCCGGAAAGTGTTTCGGAGTTGAAATAAGTGAATATTGCGAAAAACGGCATTACTGGGTGACTTTTGAGCCAACCAGATGACGGCTGTCCAAACAGTGAATTTTTCACTGTTCGGGTAGTCCATGAACTGCCCTAACACCATTAGGCCTGACCTGGGAAGTCTCCATAAGTGTCGGGTGGTCGGTTCAGTCAAAATTGTGTTTTGCGTCATTTTGCGGAAAAATATTTTTCGTAAAAGTTTCGCAACATTTCATATATATTTATGTAATTATTTGATATCGAATAAATAGTTTTATGTGAAATTTGAATTAATTATTCATATTAGATATTGAATAATTTATTCGGTAATTTGAAAAAGTTTTGAAATTATGATTTCGCCCGAACAGCGCTTCCGCTGCGCCCTTTGCCTAAAACCCCAACAAAAATTGTATAAGAGCAGGTTTGATACTTCATCCATTACATTATTCATGCTTGATATTTGATATTTAATCAAATTTTAATGTTCACACATGCATATAATCTATATATGTTTCTTGACTTTTCGGTTCTACGCTAATGGAAATGTAACGAAAATTTAATGGTTAAATTGAGTTATGTTTTGTATATGTAGAATTGAATTTTTTAGAAAATGATTTAGATTAAAATTCTGCATTTGATGTGGAGCAATGCTTCCTTGAGGAAAATTCCCGCTTAAAATAAGGCTGTAAAGTGACGTGTATTGGATACATGTTTCTTGGTCCTTCTTGTCAGTACGGTTTCTGGGTATCTTTCTATAACTGCATCCGAGACTGTGCCAAAGCTGTGAGGGTGTAAGTTATTGGATTTTATCCATACCTGTTGTATATTGATACTAGACAAATTCAAGTGAAATTGGAAATCCTGAACGTGCCAAAGCTGTCAGGACTACATCGGTAGCTTGAGTTTGTCATTGACAAGTGAAGCCTTGATAAGCCTCCTATGAACGTGCCAAAGCTTTCATAACGAGAAACAGTCAGGACCAAAACTAGGAGTCACTGGTGAGTGTTCGACAATGAGTTGTCTACCTAATAAAATACGTTTACGAGACCGTGCCAAAGTTGTGAGTTGAAATATATTAATGAGATCCTACTCTCACTATGGAATTTGGTTTAATTATTGAATTCCCGTTCTCCGTTGGGATTACGGTATTACTCAAAGTAGTGGGAGACATTGTTGGGTTAAAAATCCTTAACTAAGGCAGTGCGTAATTTTATGGAAAATTCTGCTTCGTTTTCTTTTTATTCTATATTGTTTATAAAATTATACTTCTAATCCACTGCATGCTTATTACTTCAATAGATTTTCTGACTTTATTTATGGTTGTGTAATTCTAGAATAGGTTCTAGAAAGACAGTAGACTTAGATATTGTTAGATTAGTTCAAACCATCGGGAACTGTTATTCCGTTTTTTTGAAAAATCTAGATCGTTAATGACTTATTTATTAAGTCACGATTAGTAATCTAAATAGGTATCTATTTTGAATATAGTTATCTAGTAAGAATAGTTTCTTATGCAGTAAGAATTGACTTGAATTAGTTCATGTCTCGAGATTCTTGACTGGCATTAAGAAAACCCATTTAGTATTTGTTTATCTTATAATGACATTCTTGGCTTTAGTGACTTTTAGAAGTCATGTGTCTGACACAGTTTGCTAATCAATCATTTTCAATTTTGTGAATAATTGAATGCAAATTATAAAGCTTAAGAAAGGAGATGTGTATATTTGTGTATAGAGAATATCGATTCTCACAATATGACAATTATAGGTATTGGATACTAGATCTCTCAACTAGTAATTAAAATAATGTTTAATAACTTTTTTGATATTTGAAATCAGAACTTGTGACTATTGGATAGTTACTTGTTCTGCATAAATAGTTGTTACATATTTTAATATGACTGGTAGTGTCATTAATGAAAAAGATAAACATTAAGAAAATATTCGGTTAACTAAATAACTTAGAATTGTGCTTTATGAGCTTTTATCACACAAACATTATATGTTTGTTCCGTATGGTGAATGATGGTCTGATACGAGATCACGCCATATATCTGTTAGACAATTATGACCCATAGCGTCACTATTTTGTAAATGATATTGTATTATTGTACAAAATTAACTATGTAGTAATGAAATTGCCTTTTACCGTTTTGTAATTTATTTACTTTGATATATAAATGGTAAAAGTCCCTATGATTAGTTCCGGATTGAGATGATATGAGACAGTATCAATCCATAAAGGTTTAATCATTAAATATCCCTAGTCGTAGTATTATCGAGATTGGACATCGATAATGCGGAATAGACTAGTACTGCACTTGTGCGTGTTGTGAGGGCACAACGGTATAGTTCTCATATATTTAAGTATAGGATACTTATGCAAGTGCGGTAGGAGATTGTGTTTTACCGATGGTACGGAAAACAGCTTCGCTCTGGATAGACCCCGCGGAATCCCATTGGTAGTATGTCTGCGTGTCTATGGGAGTCCGCTTCAGGGTAGGTGCATATGGTCTTAACCTGAGACTTGCATCGCTAGTACTTGCGACAATCGGTAGACTTTAGTTTTGGTCGTCCAGGGCTTTAACAAGTTCTGTGTACACCTCTTCTAGGTTTATCGGGAATCGTATTGTATTGGGTGTGATGTCAAGACGGAAGTATCACTTCAGACATATGGAGATGATGATCGCGCAGGATACAGAACTAGTACTCTATAATGGTTGCAACCATCGAGATAATATGACAAGGTCAGGATTATCCGATTCAAAGAGACTAGTTGCTTGATGTCCGATATATGTTTCGTACGGGGCAGACACATCTCCAGCCCCAGGCCTTACATGTGATCATCCGATACTGGATCACTATACACTATACTACGGTATACTACGCCTGTTATAGATTTTATATTCCAGTAAGAATATTTCTGGAGAATTGGGTAGGCATGGCGTTTTGCTAGAGGCTAACCTTGTCTTGTAAATCGGTAAAAATGTAGTACTTGGTACGTACGTGTTCGGATAGTCCGACGACCGTATTTACTGCCAACATATCCAGAGATCTCTTGGGTCGCTTGCCGAAGATTCACCGATGACGTATGATTCGAACTTAATTAATCTGGGATTAATTGCGGAGAGACTTTATCTTGGATAAAGTACTATTTGAAGAGAGAGAGAGATTAATTTGGAATTAATCAATAAAATAATATATTTGATATATTAAACGAAATTCGATTTCGACGCGGAATTAAAATTAGATTTTAATTCGGGCAAATGAGTTAATTTAGAATTAATTCATTAGCGACATGAATAGTAATTATGCTAGGCATAATTATTTAATTAAATTCGATTTAAATAACGTCGCGACGGAAGTTCGTTAATTCGGAATTATCGAACCCGAGCCCGGGAGTGTTTGCGGGCCCACTCATATTTGGAATCAAGCGGGGCCCACATGTCACATCAACCATCACATCACTAGTCAAAGCATTAGCTTTTTGGTGATGGAATTAGGTAGTTGGTGTTAGTGTGTTCAACACTCAAGTTGATGGATGAGATGGGTTGCTTCTTTGACTTTTGATTTAACAAATATTTGGTATATAATCATTTTGATTTTTTGAAAATCATTTAACACAATTACAAGTCAACAACTTCATCTCCTCTCTCTTTTTCTCTCAAAGTGGCGTGAACTGCCACTATTCACAGCACTCTCATTTTTCAGTTTTTGTTGCAAAAGCTTGAAGATTTTGTGTTTGTTTGGAACATTAAATCACATACAAGGCTAGCACCTTCAAGGGATCATACAAAGGTGTTATGGGAAACTAATTCTTGAGCTTGGAAGGATCAAAGAAAGCTTGGAGCTTCCCCACTCACCTTGGCCGAAACCCTCACTGCACAAAGGAGAAATTTTTCATTTCATCAACGCATCCGCATTCCGATCTTTGTGAGTATGATTCCGCCATACTTCAATATTGTTCATTCATTTATATATATTGTTTGCTCTTTTGATCTTGGGACATGGATTAGAATTTCCAACAATATCCTTATCCATTTAATGAATATTATATTCAGGATGTGATTAAATCTCATTTAACCAATTATTGTCATTGAACCACATATTTATTAAAATAATACTTTGGAAGTATGTAGTTTAATGAATTACAAATTTCCTTGGATAGTTTTCTTACTTCGTAACTTAGTTAATGATTTTTCATGACTTTGTTACGTGTTTCTAATAGAGAACATGTTAAACGTCTTGAATTGTTCGAGAACTTTCAATATGTTTCTAATGAAACACAGATAGAATATTTTTGAATGATTCAAAGATATTCTATTCGAAGCATTGAAAACTATATTTTAAAATTCATCGTGAATCTTTGAATTATTCAAGGATTTTTGATATGATCAAACATATGAATTTAAGGTAATTAGTTCTAAAGTTATTTAATGAATGTGATTCTTACTCAATATTAAACTTCCACGATTCCATTTTGATGGAATTGGTTAGTGGGAGTAATTGAATCTTATATGATTTGATTCTTTGATATTGAGTGTTATCGAATTAGTTTCGATACTCTTGGGGTTATGCTCCAGTAACTCTTATTCATCTCTTTAATTAAGGTTCCATTTGTTCCTACATTTACATATATGATATGTATAGTGGAAAATTCAAATCTTGAAAAGTTTGAGATTTGAAACTTTCTTTTGTATAATTGTTATATAATTGAGAGTACTTGCGCCTTGGAGGTACAGGTAATGTTTATCATTTATTCTATTAATAGAATATTGTATTCTATTTCATAGAATATCTTTTCTACGATCCCGAGTAATAAAATGTTTTATTACTTGGTGTGTAACATCAGATGTTGAAGATTGTAGAAAAGACTTGACTTATTGATGTCAAATGTGAGAATGATAAACTATAAGTGGAACAATATAATCAATAAGATGAAATGACCCTTTGAAAACTTATGTATAAGTCCAATAGGATGTCAGAATCATTTGCGAAGTATTTGATACTTATTGGTTCTGTTGTTTTCTTATCGAAGAAAATTATCCTATAACTTATAGTCGGAGCGATATTTGATATCAATTTCAGAAAATAACCATTGAACCATAGATCTAAGATTGTTAATAGCTTACTACGATCAATTTTTGAACTTGATTAAGATTTTGTTATGAATTGTTTATAAACTGTGCAAATATTTTGCACAGCAAAAGCAAAGTGAGCTTGATAAAGGTTTGACCTTTATAGTATGACAATGAGAAAGGTTATGCTCAGTAGTCTATTGTAGATTCTGAGAAAACTTGCCTCTAGTCGCACTAATCGAACAATTAAAGATTTGTTTGTTAATATTGATATTAAACTATGTATTTTGGCTAAAGAATGCAAAGTGGTGTTCTTGAGTGATTTTTTCGAATAAGAGATCCATCGTGTTTTCTTTTGAAGAGTTCATTCTAGAATGGCCCTAGAGTTTGAATTCTGCTAAGATCTCAGTTTGATATACTGGCTTATAGAGCCTATTGTAGACTCAGATAAGTTTTCTGAAAATCCGTGTTCTCTAATTTTGATACAGTCAGATTGTCTGATTTTATCAAAGCATAGAGAATGCATATTTGATAGTAGGGTCAGTGGGAGCGTAAAGATTTATTTCTAGTGTTATATATGATGTTGGACAATTATGACCCATAGCGTCACTATTTGTAAAAGACATTGTGGTTTTTGTACAAATTAACTATGTAGCAATGTAAATTGCATTTTATCATTTTGTAATTTGATTACTTAAATATATAAATGATAAAAGTCCTTATGATTAGTTCCGGATTACTAGATATGAGACAGTATCAATCCATAACGGTTTAATCATTAAATATCCCTAGTCGTAGTATTATCGAGACTAGACATCGATAATGCGGAATAGACAAGTATTGCACTTATGCGTGTTATGGAAGCGTAACAGCATAGTTATCATATATTTAAGTATTGGATACTTATGCAAGTGTGATAGGAGGTTGTGTTTAACGATGGTACGGAAACAACTTTGCTCTGGATAGACCCCGCGGAATCTCATTGGTAGTATGACTATGTGTCTATGGGAATCCGCATCAGGGTAGGTGTGTTTGGTCTTAACCTGAACTTGTATCGCTAGTAATTGCGACAATCAATACGCTTTGGTTTTGGTCGTCCAAGACATTAACAGGTTATGTGTACGCCTCTTATGGGTTTATTAAGAATCGTAGTGTATTGGGTGTGATGTCAAGATGGAAGTATCACTTCAGTTAAATGGAGATGATGATCACGCAGGGATACAAAACTAGTACTCTAATTGGTTGCAACCATCGGGATAATATGACAAGGTCATGATTATCCGATTAAAGAGACTAGTTGCTTATGATCCGATATATGCTTCGTACGGGGCAGACACTATTACAGCCCCAGGCCTTGCATATGAAATCCGATAATGGATCGCAATACGCAATACTATGTATATTATGCCTGACATAGATTATCTATTCCTTTAAGAATATTTCTGGAGAATTGGGTAGGCACGGTGCTTTGCTAGAAGCCAACCATGTCTCGTAAATCGGTAAAAATGTAGTACGAGGTACATACGTTTTCGGATAGTCTGACGATCGGATTTACTGCCAACATATCCAGGGATCTCATGGGTCACTTCCTGAAGATTCAGCGATGACGTATGATTTGAACATAATTAATCTGGGATTAATTACGGAGAGATCTTATCGAGGATAAAATACTATTTGAAGAGAGAAAACGATTAATTCGGAATTAATCGATAAAATAATATATTCGATATATTAAACGAAATTAGATTTCGACGCGGAATTAAAATTGGATTTTATTTCGGGCAAACGAATTAATTTAGAATTAATTCGTGAGCGATGTGAATAGTAATTTTACTAGGCATAAATATTTAATTAAATTTGATTTAATTACGTCGCTAAAGAGGTGCAGGTTGGATTTGGGTTTCTTTTATAGGCAAAGGGTACGGTGAATCCTTGCTTGAAAAGGAATGAGATTTGTGTAATAAAAGGGATATCATTAAATAGTGTCACACAAGGAAAAAATATATTTAATTGGGAACATGATTTGTTTAAATTAGGAATAGGTTTATTTGATTTATTTAAATTTGGTATGTGATATTATTTAGATTTGTGACATGTGTTTTAAATGTTTTAATTATCTTTGGGTGGGTTTGGTGGGCTAAATAGGCTTGGGCGTGAGGCTAGCAACAAAATCAGAAGTACCGACACTGTTCGAACGCCGATTCGAACGCTACACGAACGCCCGCAATCTGCTTGACATCCGAACGTGTTCACGATCGCATCACGAATGAAAGTAGTGAACATGTGAATTGAATCTGATGACATACTTATTCTGAATTTCCCCTTCCGACATTCGTTTCCCGCGACTTCCGGAACCTAAAGAGTATTGCCTGCGTACGAGACTCATCATATGGACTTACATGCAAAAAAACGCAGTGCCTGTTGAATAATATGACCCATAGCGTCACTATTTGTACAGATCATAGTGTTGTTGTACAAATTAACTATGTGACAAGGAAATTGCACTCTCATCATTTGTGATTAGATCACCTTAGATATATAAATGAAGAGAGGTCCATATGATTAGTTCCTGGATTGAGAATGATATGAGACAGTATCAGTCCACGAAGGATTAATCATTAAATATCCCTAGTCGTAGTATTATCGAGACTGGACATCGATAATACTACGACTAGGCTAGTATTGCACTTGTGCGCGTTGTGACGGCACAAATCATAGTTCTCATATATTTGGGTATTGGATACTCATGCAAGTGCGATAGGAGGTTGTGTTTCACCGATGGTACGGGAAACAGCTTCGCTCTGGATAGACCCCTCGGAATCCCATTGGTATTATGACTATGTGTCTATGGGAGTCCGACATCAGGGTAGGTGTATTTGGTCTTAACCTTAGACTTACACCGCTAATGCTTACGACAATCAATATACTTTAGTTGAGGTCGTCCAGGGCTGTAACAGGTTCTGTGTACGCCAATGCTGGGTATTTTGAGAATCGTAGAGTATTGGGTGTGATGTCAAGACGGAAGTATCACTCCAGTCATAGTGGAGATGATGTCACGCAGGATACGGTATTAGTGCTCTTAAGTGCTGGCCGGCCATCGGGATATTATGACAAGGTCATGTATATCCGATTATAGAGACTAGTTACCAGACATCCGACATGTGCTTCGTACGGGGCAGACACATATCCAGCCCCAGGCCTAGCACGTGACTATCCGATACTGGGCCGATATACACAATACTTAGTATACTACGCCTGATATAGATCTTAAATATTCTTAGATGAATATGACCGGAGAATTGTGTAGACTTCATGCTTTGCTAGAAGCCGATCTTGTCTCGTAAATCGGTAGAACGTAGTACTTGGTACGTACGTGATTCGGATACTCCGACGACCGTATTTACTGCCGACTTATCCGGGGATCTCATGGGTCGCTTCCCAGTGATCCACCGATGACGTATGACTCGCACATATATTAATCTGGGATTAATTTGATGAGAGAGAAAATTAATCTAGGATTAATTACGGAGATATTTTATCTAGGATAAAATATCGTCTAAAGAGAGAAAATGATTAATTCGGAATTAATCGATTAAATTAATATATTCTATATATTAATCGAAATTGGATTTCGACTCGGAATTGAAATTGGATTTTAATTCGGGCGAATGAATTAATTTAGAATTAATTCGTTAGTGACGTGAATAGTGAATTCGCTAGGCGTAATCATTTAATTACGACGCAACGGAAAATTCGCTAATTGAGAATTAGCGAACCCGAGCCCGAGTGTGATTGCGAGCGCATTCGTATTTTGAATTCGAGTGCGGCAACGCAAGTCACATCAAGCGTCAAATCATTCGTCGCATCAAGCGTCAAATCAAATGTCACTTTGAGTGATGTGATTGATTGATGTGATTGATTGATTGAAAGACACACATCACTTTATTAAAGTAAAATGAATAGTTGATGTGTGTTGTTGGAATAGTGTTTGGTGGTTGTAAAGGATTTACCTTTTGATTTTAATTAATTGATTAGTAATTGTTTGATATATTTTTATGAAAAATATATAAAGTGATTTTGGAAATCATTTACTAACCTAATACACATTTTCCCTCCTCTCTTTCTCTTTCATTATTCACGCCCAAATGGGCAGTAAAATGCTCACTGGTTTTCTTCATTTTGGGCGTGAGTTTGGGAAGTAATGTGTTTTGATTTTGTGGCAAAATCAAGAAGAGCTAGCACTCCGAGAGACTTGCGAAGGTGGTAGAGAAGTTCACACATGAGCCGGGAACCATTTGACGAAGCTTGGAGCTCCGTTTCGCAGATCAAAATTCTGATTTGGAGGGCAGTGAACTGCACACAGTTGGCGCCAAAACAGTGGGCTTTTTGGGCTTCATTCGTCTTCAAATCGTCTCAACCGATCGATGTGAGTATTCCGCTACCTCCGTTGATGTATTCACACATGTATTTCATGTCTTGATTGATCTTGGGACCTAGATATAAACCTAACAATGGCATCAAGACCTATAGGTTCAAGCATGAAAATGTAGGGCTTAAAATTGGGTATTTTGTATTTGAGCATGATTTTATAAAATTGGATGTTTAAGCATGTTTAATATATGTTATATTGAAGATTGATTTGATCAATTTCAACAAAATGTGATTGGATCAATTTTGCCCAAATTGGAATCCTTGGCCGAATGGTATATGAATTTTGGATTCTTGGAATTTTTGTTTTGATTCATTTGATGAGTTGGAATCATTAAGGATAATGTTAATTTGAAACTAATTGGATTGGATTTTGAATTGAACATAAATCCCCAAAATTTTCACCTTGGCCGAATGGGATAATGCCCTTGAATGTCTTGGTATTTTGATTTTAGGACATTGGATGTATTGGAAATCATTTAGGATGTTGATTTAATGTCGATTGTGGGTTCGATTGGATTGAAACCAAATCGGACATAAAATCCCTCCTTGGCCGAGACTTAGAAGCATGTAAAATGGGTTTGATTTTCATTAATGTGTTGGACATGTGATGATAATAATGAACATGATTAATTGGACTAATTTCATGTTTTGGAAATATTGATTTGAGTAATTAATCATGAAATGCACTTAAGTAATTAAATTGCGAAATTGGATTTGTGTAATTTAATGAATTAGGCCTTTAAATTGGATTTGGGCTTATTATGTGTAATTGGCCTATGGGCTTGATTTATCAAGTTGGGTTTAGGCCATGTGGATTGGATCCAATTGGGCCCAAACCTTAACCATAAAGCCCAAATGCGACTAATGAACCTTTAAAGTTTAATTGGGCCTAATGGGCCTAAATTGATTTCTGGGCTTATGGGGATTACTCCTTGATTGGGCTTTGGTTGCCAAAGCCCACGCCTTAAAGAAATTAATTAAAGCCCATTAGACTTGAATTGAATTGACGTTGGACGTTAATCGGGCTTTGAGACCGAAGCGATTAAATTTGGAATTTAAGTCCTTAAAGGTTATTAAAAAAGTGTAATATTTAATTTGGAATGAATAGTGAATTAGTTAAATACATGTTAAATTGGATTTAATGATGTAGTTTAGTTTATTTAATTCAAGAATTCGTACTTTGAGTACTTATTCGTAAAAACGAGTTTGACTCGACCAAAATCAAATCGTTGTTTGAACATTGGATGATCACATAATTATCAGATTAATTAATTTGATTAGATTGATTGATAGCATGCTTATGTGTGAATACGTGGTTTGTGATGAATGAATAATGTATATCGATGGATATTAGTCGGGTGGGGCAATTTTGGAAATTGTTGTAATAAATTCGATTTATAAATTGGACCTGCATGTCCAGCCTTATCACCTCTATTCTCTTTGTATTCTCTTCTCACCTATTCCCCTCTATGTAAATGAGGTTTCTTTAGAAGTGTAGTGTAACGGGTAGAAGAAATACAAGTGCTAGCTTGAGTGAGAAAGGGAGAGATTTGATCTAGGATCAATGTGTTAAGTATCCATCCGCATATCATTATTTTTATTTCATATGCGCTTTATTATGTATTTAGAATGCATGTTTAAGGGTGTATGATGATGAGACCTTAAAAAAGATAATTAAATTGGTAGCCAATTTGCACGCGAAAAGCCCTCATCAAACATCATGCGTCTTTTCTTTCATTGAGTGATTCTTACTCAAGATCCTAGATTGGCATGGGTTGTTGGCCAAAGTCAAGCCCTTGTCCGTCGAAGATGTGTTTGAATCACGAGGCTTTGTCCATATTGGTGTCTTGTCCAAGTTGTGGTTTGTTGGCCAAAGTCAAGACCATTCTTGTCCAACGAAGCTCCCATGGTCAATGGGTCCGCGCTTGACTGGGATCATTGGGTTTGTTGTGCCAAGCCAAGGCCTAGTTGATTCAGAGGAAAAAGGTTAGGGTATATATTGGATATATAGGCAAATATATGATATATGTTTAGGACTTGGATGTCCACCTACTGGATCTAGGAATTGGATGGATCCAATTGATCTTAGAGATCTACCTAGTTAATTATCATACAATTTGTTGGCCAAAGTCAAGATTGTGTGATATTTAACGGGATCCTAGCCCACTAGGAAACACGGTTTCCCGAGTACTCGACAGAGGGTTAGAGGCTCGACGAAAAATAGTGGGATGCAAGAATTGAATTTGCAATATTCGTTCAATTACTCGCCATACGCGCTCAACAAATATCACTCGTCATATAATATTAAATGTTAGTTGGACTAATATTTAAATTGTGGTTTTAATAAACAGTTGGACTGTATTATAGTTGATTATATATAATTGGATTATATTAATCAATATATTTGAATTAATTAATTTCAGTTTACAGTTGATTTATAATTGGATTATAGTAATCAATGTAATTGAGGTTAATTAATTTGGATTATATTTGATTATATAGTTGGACTATTATAATCATTATAATATATAGTACCACCAATCATTGATTAAATAGTTGGACTATTGAAATCAAGAAAAATTGAAAAGTTGGATATTTAAAATATAATCTGGGATTAAAATTTTTAAATGGTTAATTTTCAAATTGGGAATAAATAATAGGTTACTTTATTTGATAAAATAACTTATTATACCTTAAGCCCAAAATTAAGCAAAATAAGTAAGCATAAAATCTTTGGAAGATTTATGTGATGATGACTTTAGTGCTTAATTTAATATACTTGTCATAAATCTAATTTTAGATTTAAGAAGTATTAAAATTGCAATTTATAATTCTTGGAGAATTAATTGACTATTCTAGAGGAGATAAAGTCAAATTTTGCAATTGGGCATGTAGCACGAGGTTCACATTGTTTCGATATTCTAAAAACCCAAGGCTTGGCCTAAGGTTCCTGAAATATTGAAAAGGATAATTGACATATCCCAAAGTGACTACCATTTGGATATGGCAGACACGAAGGAATTAAAGAAAGGGCAAGGCTCTTACTTTAAAAATGATTGTCAAAGTTATGTTCACTACTAGTATTGAAATTAGATTTTAAATACTTAGTGTTGGTACATAAAATATATGTATTGATGTTCAGAATCTGCTTTGAGCAGGATACTGACTTCAAGCTGAGATTGCTCTGCGAATCGGAAACGGGACAAAAGTCGTTGTTTCGACCGTAGATACCTAAGTTTAGGAACTACCCTTCGGGGGTGTGTACTTAAATTAGGAACTGTTATAATGTAACTAGTTTGACTAGAGACATTATCTCTATATCAGTGTTTAATCCATTGTGGATAAACCTTTATATTCTAGAACACTAAGTGTTTCATTATATAAAGATGATACTGAGATAAACACATTAGATGTGAATAACAGAATTATATTTTGAATATAATTAAAATCTCAAAACATATAAAATGACAATAAATAGCTCAAATTGATTTGATCAAGTAGAGACTATTTGTGGCATTGTTGTCTAGGACACAATTAAACAAGACTCGTATATCCACACTTTTGAAGAGTGGGTACTAGGACTGATTTGACTATTCAAATAAAGTCTACGAATCTAGTTTGTTAGGTAAAGTACCTAAAACACTGTTTACTTGGTAATAGTGTAAGTGCCACCGATCTGTTAGCCCTATTCATGGTGAAGTTAGTGGGCCCATATCTAGCTAGGCTAGATGTGAACATGAATATTTCGTGACCTTAACGGATGTGGCATCACGTTATGGTTATGTGTTTCTTTGAAGAACACAGATCGGAAACTATAGAGTTTCGACACGAAGTAGTAAATAAACAGATCGACTATAGTATTATGCCGTCACGGTAAGACGTAATGGAAAATACTTAAGCAGTAAGTTTCAAACATACATGAAAGAGTATGGTATTCTTTCAGATGGGGACTCCTCCCGAGACACGTCAGTTTGACGGTGTGTCCAAACTAAAAATCGAATTTTGGACATGATAAGGTTTATCACGAGTCGCTCTGAGCTACCATTTCCTTCAACGGATATGTATTAACAGTGCAAAACTTATTTAGAATAAGGTTCCATTAAATCTGTTTGACATATATCATATAGGATATGAACAGGAAAGAAACAGGGTTTCTCATTCCTAATAATTTGGGTATGCAGGGCATAACGTTTGGATGATACCAAACTAAGGACCCAAATTGGATAAGTGCCAATTATAGGTTATCCTAGGGAAAACCATAAGTATAGTACTTATATATCTCACAGAGAACAATGTGATTGTTGCTCGCCATGCGGTTTTCCTAAGAGGAATACCGATATGCAGTGGTAAGTGGGAGAACAGTAAAACTCGATGAAAATCGGGGTAATACTGTTCAAGGCACGAAGTCCGTAATGGAACATAAAATAGTTCATCAAGGATGAAACTAAACCATTAATCTTCAAATACACAAGAACCGCGTAGATCGGAAAGAATCAGAAAACAACCTGGGGTATGGGTTTCTGATCTAACCTCTTAAAGATGTAAATCTTATTGAGGATACCAACCGACTACGTACGAGGAAGTGATACAAGGTATCAACTCCCTTTATGGCAAAGTGCCATGAGTCCGAAATGGACATCCATATAACAACTATTTTGGATACTAGTTGATGTACCGTAAGGCATTGTGCCTATTGGTACATGTAAGTCTTCAAGGAAGACATACATGGATGGCAACATACCAACGTACAAAGCTAGGCTTGTGACGGAAAGGTATCGTTATCAATATTGTGATGATTACGGTTCAACCTTTTACTGTTGCCATAGTAAATCCATTTTTGATGATGCTTGTGATACTGCATATTTCATTTATGAAATGTGTCAGTTAAAGATCAAAATCGCTTTCCTGAAAAGGAAACCTTTGGAGGATATTTACAACATCCTGACGATTTTGTATAACCGACAAAAAAGGTTTGCGGGTTATTCGATCCATGTTTGGATTGAAGCAAGCATAAGGTTCTTGGAACTGTCGTTTTGAAATAATCATAATGTTTATGATTGACTCAAACGAAATGATTCTTGTGTATATAAGGAGGTTAGTGGGAGAGCACTGATAATGAAATTCCCATAAAGCAATTGGTGAAAGCTTGGCTTTCATAGAAATTCTCCGTAGAATTTTGGGAGTAACAACCTTTATTCAGGAATAAAGATCTACTGGGATAGATTGGAGTTGTTAACACTCTCTGGGAAATTGTACATTTAAAATGTACTTGATGTGGTGTCTCATACGCTTCGAGCATATGGAGTCACAGTCGGGTCAATCCAAGTGACAATCACTGGATTGAAGTTAAGAACATCTGTTAGTATCTCAGAGAACTAAAGATGCTGTCTTAAGCTATGGAGAATGAGAACTTGAAGTGACTGGGATCACTGCTACAAGTTTCCAAACAGGTAAATACTGCAGTACTATAAAGTTTGAATAACGGGACAGTGAGCTGGAAATCTTCCGAGCAAGAAACTGTTGCCGAATAAACAACAAATGCGGATTATTGATGCAACTGAGGCAGCAATAGAAGCCATTTGGTTCGATAACAAATCTAATTAGATTAGATATAATTATGTTAGCTGCTGAGCTAGGCGTCAGCACAAGGCTAAAGAATTAAAAGTCTCATCGACGACCCAGATATATACTTCTATATTCATCTGATTCGTTCGGATCATACATCGTGGCGATGTGATGATCGTATAAATCGCGTCAGACGATAATCATGTAAATCCGCTGAGGAAAACCTTTTCTCAGCAATTTGAGCGAACCGTACATAGTTCGGGTGTACGACACTTGAGTGACTGGCTATGTGCCAAGTGGGAGATTGTTGAATAATATGACCCATAGCGTCACTATTTGTACAGATCATAGTGTTGTTGTACAAATTAACTATGTGACAAGGAAATTGCACTCTCATCATTTGTGATTAGATCACCTTAGATATATAAATGAAGAGAGGTCCATATGATTAGTTCCTGTATTGAGAATGATATGAGACAGTATCAGTCCACGAAGGATTAATCAATATATATCCCTAGTCGTAGTATTATCGAGACTGGACATCGATAATGCGGAATAGGCTAGTATTGTACTTGTGTGCGTTGTGAGGGCACAACAGCATAGTTCTCATATATTTGGGTATTGGATACTCATGCAAGTGCGATAGGAGGTTGTGTTTCACCGATGGTACGGGAAACAGCTTCGCTCTGGATAGACCCCTCGGAATCCCATTGGTATTATGACTATGTGTCTATTGGAGTCCGACATCAGGGTATGTGTATTTGGTCTTAACCTGAGACTTACACCGCTAATGCTTACGACAATCAATATACTTTAGTTGAGGTCGTCCAGGGTTGTAACAGGTTCTGTGTACGCCAATGCTGGGTATATTAAGAATCGTAGAGTATTGGGTGTGATGTCAAGACGGAAGTATCACTCCAGTCATAGTGGAGATGATGTCACGCAGGATACGGTATTAGTGCTCTTAAGTGCTGGCCGGCCATCGGGATATTATGACAAGGTCATGTATATCCGATTATAGAGACTAGTTACCAGACATCCGACATGTGCTTCGTACGGGGCAGACACATATCCAGCCCCAGGCCTAGCACGTGACTATCCGATACTGGGCCGATATACACAATACTTAGTAGACTACGACTGATATAGATCTTAAATATTCTTAGATGAATATGACCGGAGAATTGGGTAGACTTCGTGGTTTGCTAGAAGCCGATCTTGTCTCGTAAATCGGTACAACGTAGTACTTGGTACGTACGTGATTTGGATACTCCGACGACCGTATTTACTGCCGACTTATCCGGGGATCTCATGGGTCGCTTCCCAGTGATCCACCGATGACGTATGACTCTCACATTTATTAATCTGGGATTAATTTGATGAGAGAGAAAATTAATCTAGGATTAATTGCGGAGATATTTTATCTAGGATAAAATATCGTCTAAAGAGAGAAAACGATTAATTCGGAATTAATCGATTAAATTAATATATTCGATATATTAATCGAAATTAGATTTCGACGCGGAATTGAAATTGGATTTTAATTCGGGCGAACAAATTAATTTAGAATTAATTCGTTAGCGACGTGAATAGTGAATTCGCTAGGCGTAATCATTTAATTACGACGCAACGGAAAATTCGCTAATTGAGAATTAGCAAAACCCGAGCCCGAGTGTGATTGCGAGCGCATTCGTATTTCGAATTTGAGTGCGGTAACGCAAGTCACATCAAGCGTCAAATCATTCGTCGCATCAAGCGTCAAATCAAATGTCACTTTGAGTGATGTGATTGATTGATGTGATTGATTGATTGAAAGACACACATCACTTTATTAAAGTAAAATGAATAGTTGATGTGTGTTGTTGGAATAGTGTTTGGTGGTTGTAAAGCATTTACCTTTTGATTTTAATTAATTGATTAGTAATTGTTTGATATATTTTTATTAAAAATATATAAAGTGATTTTGGAAATCATTTACTAACCTAATACACACTTTCCCTCCTCTCTTTCTCTTTCATTATTCACGCCCAAATGGGCAGTAAAATGCTCACTGGTTTTCTTCATTTTGGGCGTGAGTTTGGGAAGCAATGTGTTTTGATTTTGTGGCAAAATCAAGAAGAGCTAGCACTCCGAGAGACTTGCGAAGGTGGTAGGGAAGTTCACCCATGAGCCGGGAACCATTCGACGAAGATTGGAGCTCCGTTTCACAACTCAAAATTTTGATTTGGAGGGCAGTGAAGTGCACACAATTGGCGCCAAAACAGTGCTCAAATCGTCTCAACCGATCGATGTGAGTATTCCGCTACCTCCGTTGATGTATTCACACATGTATTTCATGTCTTGTTTGGTCTTGGGACCTAGATATAAACCTAACAGTGCCTATAGTCGTCTGGGACACATTAACAAGACTCGCATATCCACACTTTCGAAGAGTGGGTACTTGGACGGATTTGATCCAAATTAATATGACGTCTGCGAATCTTGTTTATTAGGCAAAATGCCTAAATCACCTTTCAGCGGTAAAGGTGCACGTGCCACCAAACTGTTAGCCCTCGTTCATAGTGACTTATGTGGGCCCATGTCTAGCCAGGCTAGATGTGGATATGAGTACTTCGTAACCTTTACGGATGATGCATCGCCTTATGGTTATGTGTATCTTATGAGACACAAGTCGGAAACCTTTGAGAAATTCAAAGAGTTTCGACACGAAGTAGAAAAACAGACCGTAAAAGTATTAAGACATTACGGTCGGACCGTGGTGGCGAATACTTGAGCAATGATTTTCTCGATTACTTGAAAGAATATGATATTCTTTCACAGTGGACTCCTCCAAGAACACCGTAATTAAACGATGTGTCCGAACGAAGAAACCGAACTTTGTTAGACATGGTAAGGTCTATGATGAGTCGCATAAAGCTACCTATTTCCTTCTGGGGATATGCATTGAACATTGCAATACTTATTTTGAATAAGGTTCCGTCAAAGTCTGTTCAACAGACTCCATATGAGATATGGACAGGAAAGAAACTGGGTTTCTCATTCCTGAAGATTTGGGGTTGCTGGCCATACGTCAAACGTTTGGAAGGTACCAAACTTGAACCCAAATCGGATAAATGCATATTTGTAGGATATCCTAGGGAAACCAAAGGATATTACTTCTATCACCCATAAGAGAACAAAGTATCTGTTGCTCTATATGCGGTTTTCCTTGAGAATGAATTCCTAAATGCAGTGAATAGTGGGAGGAAAGTAGAACTCGATGAAAATCGGAGTGATACTGTTCCTGGTATAGAATCATTAACAGAACATGAATAGTTCATCAAGGATGAGACTGTACTACAATCTTCGAATACACAAGGACCGCGTAGGTCGGAGAGAGTCAGAAAATAACCTGAGAGGTATAGGTTTCTGATCTCACCTCATGTGGATATTAATCTTATTGAGGAAAATGAGCCGGCTATGTATGAGGAAGCGATACAAGTTATCGACTCTGGTTTATGGCAAGATGCCATGAATTCCGAAATGGATTCCATGTACACCAACCAAGTTTGGACACTACTTGATGCACCAGAAGGCGTAAAGCCTATTGGTTGCAAATGGGTCTTCAAGAGGAAGACCGACATGGATGGAAACATACAAAGCTAGGCTTGTAGCGATATGGTATCGTCAATGACATGGTGTCGATTACGATGAAACTTTTTCACCCGTTGCCATGATCAAATCCATTTGGATAATACTTGCTATTGCTGTATATTTCGATTACAAGATATGGCAGATGGACGTCAAAACTGCTTTCTTTAACGGAAACCTTTTGGAGGATGTTTATATGCAACAACCTGATGGTTTTGTCATACCAAGACTTGAAACAAGGTTTGTAGGTTAAATCGATCCATTTATGGATTGAAGCAAGCATTGCGTTCTTGGAACCAATGTTTTGATGATATCTTAAAAGAATATGATTTCATTCAAAATGAGTATGATCTTTGTGTATATAAGAAAGTTAGTGGGAGCGCACTGACATTCATTGTCCTTTACGTTGATGATGTATTGCTTATTGGCAATGACATTCCCATGTTAACAACGGTGAAAGCTTGGCTTTCATTAAAATTCTCCATGAAGGATCTGGGAGAAGTAGCCTTTATTCTGGGAATAAAGATCTACCGAGATAGTTCTAGAAAGCTGCTTGGACTCTCCCAGATCACGTACATTGACAAAGTGTTGAAGAGATCCAACATGGATCAGTCCAACAAGGGACTGTTGCCTGTGTCACATGGCGTCAATCTATCAAAGGACATATGTCCTAAAACGCAAGATGAGAGAGACAACATGAGTCGGATTCCGTTTGCCTCGGCAGTCGGATCGATCATGAATGCCATGATATGTACGCGATCTGATGTCTCGTATGCTTTGAGCATGTGTAGTTGCTATCAGGCCGATCGAGGTGATGGTCACTGGATGGCGGTTAAGAATATCCTAAAGTATCTTAGACGAACTAAGGATGCTTTCTTAATCTATGGAGATGGAGAACTTGAGGTAACTGGGTATACCGATGTAAGTTTGAAAACCGATAAAGACGACTGCAAGTCGCAATCCGGGTGCACATTTTGTTTGAATAACGGAGTAGTAAGATGGAAATCTTCCAAGCAAGAGACTGTTGCTGATTCAACAACAGAAGCTGAGTACATTGCTGCAGCTGAAGCAGCAAAAGAGGTAGTTTGGATCCGTAAATTCCTAATTGGATTAGGAGTAGTTCCGTTAGCAGCTGAGTTCGTTCCATTGTATTGTGACAATAACGGGGCTATAGCGCAGGCTAAGGAACCGCGGTCTCATCAACAATCCAAGCATGTTCTTCAACATTTCCATCTGATTCGTGAGATGATGTGAAGATCGAGAAGGTCGCATCAGAGGACAACATTGCAGATCCGCTGACGAAAGTTATTCCTCAGCAAAAGTTTGAGCGACATATACATAGTTCAGGTGTTAGATGCTTGAGTGACTGGCTATAGGCCAAGTGGGAGATTGTTGGACAATTATGACCCTTAGCGTCACTATTTGTGGTTTTTATACAAATTAACTATGTAGCAATGGAAATTGCATTTTATCATTTTGTAATTTGATTACTTAAATATATAAATGATAAAAGTCCTTATGATTAGTTCCGGATTACTAGATATGAGACAGTATCAATCCATAACGGTTTAATCATTAAATATCCCTAGTCGTAGTATTATCGAAACTGGACATCGATAATGCGAAATAGACTAGTATTGCACTTGTGCGTGTTATGGAAGCGTAACAGCATAGTTCTCATATATTTAAGTATTGGATACTTATGCAAATGTGATAGGAGGTTGTGTTTACCGATGGTACGGAAACAGCTTCGCTCTGGATAGACCCCGCGGAATCCCATTGGTAGTATGACTATGTGTCTATGAGAATCTGCATCAGGGTAGGTGTGTTTGGTTTTAACCTGAGACTCGCATCGCTAGTACTTGCGACAATCAATACGCTTTGGTTTTGGTCGTCCAGGACATTAACAGGTTTTGTGTACGCCTCTTCTAGGTTTATTGAGAATCGTAGTGTATTGGGTGTGATGTCAAGACAGAAGTATCACTTCAGTTATATGGAGATGATGATCACGCATGGATACAGAACTAGTACTCTAACTGGTTGTAACCATCGGGATAATATGACAAGGTTATGATTATCCGATTAAAGAGACTAGTTGATTGTGATCCGATATATGCTTCGTACGGGGCAGACACTATTCCAGCCCCAGGCCTTGCATGTGACATCCGATACTGGATCGCAATACGCAATACTATGTATACTACGCCTGACATATATTATATATTCCTTTAAGAATATTTCTGGAGAATTGGGTAGGTACGGTGCTTTGCTAGAAGCCAACCATGTCTCGTAAATCGGTAAAAACGTAGTACGAGGTAAATACGTGTTCGGATTGTCCGACAACCGGATTTACTGCCAACATATCTAGGGATCTTATGGGTCACTTCCCGAAGATTCACCGATGACGTATAATTCGAAAATAATTAATTTGGGATTAATTACGGAGAGATTTTATCTAGGATAAAATACTATTTGAAGAGAGAAAACGATTAATTCGGAATTAATCAATAAAATAATATATTCGATATATTAAACGAAATTAGATTTCGACGCGAAATTAAAATTGGATTTTAATTCGGGCAAACGAATTAATTTAGAATTATTCGCGAGCGACGTGAATAGCAATTTTGCTAGGCATAATTATTTAATTAAATTTGATTTAATTACGTCGCACCAAAAAATTCGTTAATTCGGAATTAGCGAACCCGATCCCGAAATTTTTTCACGGGCCCACTCGGATTTTGAATTTAAGTGGGGCCCACAAGTCACATCGCCTGTCACTTTAGTGATGGAAGTCATGTAACCTTTTTGTGATTGACAACTAGTCATTATTAATGATGGGAGTAGATGGAGGCATTGAATGCCAAATTTTCCCTCTATTTTGCTTTATGCTTTTTGGAAAAGCATATACCAAATGTTGTGAGACTTTTTGGTATAAGTTTTTAGAAAACAAAAACAAAAGAAAATAGAAAATTCTCTCTCTCTCCATTTTAGCTACATTGCCGTGAGCTCCATCAAGAACAATAAAGAATTGTTGCATTTTTTTCTAAGTGCTAGCACACCAAAGGAATCATTTAAGGTGATAGGGAAACCAACCTTTGAGCTTGGAATCTCAAATCAAAGCTTGGAGCTTGGATTAAACACTTCAAAGAGGAGATCTTGGAGGACTTCTCAAAGGCAAATTTTTGTTCTACACACATCCTAAATTCGTTCTTTGTAAGTATGATTCCGCCATTCTTACTTTTGTATTCACATGATTTCATTGATTTATATGATCTTGGGATGTTCTTAGAGACCAACATATCCTAACTACATTATCATTATTACAGTAATAATGAGATATTAGTGAAGTAAAACGTTTACTTAAGTCTTCTTTTCTCCGTGAAAACAGTGGGAGTAGTCTATGTTATATTTGATATAAAGTTTCATATATGATATAAAACTAAGAGACTGGCGAGATACTCCCATTAGTCGCGTATTAGATATGATCTAAAAAGGACACAGTAAGACAATATGTATGACAGTTAGTATAATTGTTTGACAATTAACGTATCTTTTATATATATAGTATTCATCTTTCGTAAAGGATGATTCCTTTCTCGAAAGAGAGATTGATTGGAATGTCTTGTTAATCTTATGCATCATATGATGATAGCATAATTAATACTATATAATGTGTGATTAAAGATATCAATTTAATTGTAATTTTTATGAGATATTTTGATATTCTACAGACCATATGATTGCTCTTGAAACATGTTCTTTGTGATCTTTGAGATATTAAGAATGATTTTCTTATTCATGGAGAATTTAGTCTGCAACAATAAGGTCATATTATTTTTTATCCTAATTATGACGTTAGAAGGTCTACGTCATATAAAGTCAGAAAAGATGCAGTGGGAGTGTCACCGTTGATTCTACTGAACTAGTGGAATCAGTTACAACTTATGAAGTATTGACTTATGAAGTTGGGAAGTGACCTTATAGATTAGAAGTTTTTTTTATAAGTGTAGTGCTTGCGGTTGTCTCATAGTATTTGGATTTGATCTCTAAATACGTAGACAACTCAGTGTTGGACAATTATGAGCCATAGCGTCACTATTTGTACAGATCATGGTGTTGTTGTACAAATTAACTATGTGACAAAGGAGATTGCACTCTTATCATTTGTGATTAGATCACCAAGATATATAAATGATAGGAGGTCCCTGTGATTTTTTCGTGGATTGAGAATGATATGAGACAGTATCAATCCACGAAGGATAAATCATTAAATATCCCTAGTCAGAGTATTATCGAGATTGGACATCGATAAATATGTAAAAGACTAGTATTACACTAGTGCGCGTTGTGAGGGCACAACGGCATAGTTATCATATATTTGGGTATAGAATACTCATGCAAGTGTAATAGGAGGTTGTGTTTACCGATGGTACGAGAAACAGCTTCGCTCTGGATAGACCCACTCGGAATTCCATTGGTAGTATGACTATGTGTCTATGGAAGTCCGAAATCAGGGTAGGTGTATTTGGTCTTAACTTGAGACTTGCACCGCTAATACATGCGACAATCAATATACTTTGGTTTTGGTCATCCAGGGCTTTAACCGGTTTCTGTGTACGCCTCTTCTAGTTATATCAAGAATCATAGTGTGTTGGTTGTGATGTCAAGATGGAAGTGTCACTCCAGTCATATGGAGATGATGATCGCGTAGGGATACATAACTGGTTCTCTAAAAAGGTTGCAACCGTCGGGATAATATGACTTGGTCATGATTATTCGATATTAAAGAGACTAGTTTCTCGTAATCCGATATATGCTTCATACGGGGCAGACACTGTACCAGCCCCAGGCCTTGCATGTGATCATCCGATACTGGATCGAAATACGCAATACTACATATACTACGCCTGATATAGATCCTTTATTCCTGTAAGGATATTTCTGGAGAATTGGGTAGGCATGGCGCTTTCCTAGAAGCCAACCTTGTCTTGTAAATCAATACAAATGTAGTATTAGGTACTTACGTGTTCGGATAGTCCGATGACCGAATTTACTGCCAACATATCCAGGGATCTCATGGGTCCTTTCCCGAAGATTCACCGATAAAGTATGACTCGCACTTTTATTACTCTGGGATTAATTAATGATGAGAGAGAAAATTAATATGGGATTAATTGCGGAGATATTTTATCTAGGATAAAATATCAATTAAAGAGAGATAATGATTAATTTGGAATTAATCGATTAATTAATATATTCGATATATTAAACGAAATTGGATTTTGACGCGAAATTAAAATTAGATTTTAATTCGGGCGAACGAGTTAATTTAGAATTAATTCGTTAGCAACGTGAATAGTATTTATGCTTGGCATGATTATTTAATTAAATTAGATTTAATTACGTCGCAACGGAAAATTCGTTAATGTGGAATTAACGAACCCGAGCCCGGGATTATTTGCGAGCGCATTCGCATTTCGAATTCGAGTGCGACACACAAGTTAAATCAATTGTCAAATCGCTAGTCGCATCTAGCGTCACATCATTCGTCAATCAAGTGATAGATGTCTTTCACTTTGAGTGATTGACACCAGTCACTATTCATTGATTGATGGGAAGTGATGTGTGTAGTTGATGGAAAGCATTTATGGCTTGTTTTTTGGTAAAAGTATTAATTGATTTTTTGAAAATCAATTGTGTATTAGATACATAAATCCTTACCAACCAAAAATGATCATCTCTCCTCTCTTTTCTCTCATCTCTACACGCCCAAGGGGCTGAAAATTTCTTCACTGGTTTTTACCTAAAAATCGTGAGCAAGGGAAGCAAGTGTGGGAAATTTGTGGCAAATTTCTTGAGAGCTATCACTCTTAGAGACATGCGAATGTGATAGGGAAGTCCACCAATGAGCTTGGAATCGTTTGATGAAGCTTGGAACTTGATTCTTGAAGCTTGAAGCCGAATCCTTGGAGGCCAAAACTGCATTTTGCCGTGAGCAGTAAAGAGGGCAGTGAAGATTTTATTGCCTCGCGCGTCGCTCAACCGATCGATGTGAGTATTCCGTAACTCCCTCGTTGTATTCGCACTTATTTTCAATGCTTGAAATGATCTTGGGATGCTTAGTATTTTCCAACACTCAATAGCTATAGCACAATACTAATATAGTGTCTGAGTCATATTGATATGGAATTTGTATTCTACAAAATATGAATGATGCTGGCTATGGAAAACGATTGAGTTTGTTGGACAGACTCGATTTGTTAAAGCGGGCTTACTTGTTGTTGCCTACCTCTTGAGTGCTAGTGAGCTCTTGTGGGCCATGGGTTTACTGAGAATTGTAGTGTATTGGATGTGATGTCAAGATGGCAGTATCACTTCAGTCATATGGAGATGATGGTCACACAGGATACATAACTAGTACTCTTAAAGCTGCAGCTATCGAGATATTATAACTAGGTCATGACTTCCCGATTATAGAGATAATTTACTCAAGATCCGATATATCCTTCGTACGAGGTAGACACAAAGCCAGCCCTATGCCTAGCATGTGACATCTGATACTGGATCGTATTACGCATTATATAATATTAGTATTACTATACCTAATATAGATGATATTCCTCAGTGAATATTTTTGGAGAATTGGGTAGGCACGGTTCTTTGCTAAAAGCCAACCATGTCTTGTAAATCGGTGAGAACATGGTACGGGGTGCGCACGTGTTCGGATTATCCGATAACACTATTTACTGCCAACATATCCATGAATCTCTTGGGTCGCTTCCCAAAGATTCACCAATGACATTTGACTCTTATAGAATTAATTATGAGAGAGAAAATTAATCTGTGATTAATTGCAGCAATAATTAATCTGGGATTAACTTCGTATAGAAGAGAAAACGCGATTAATTTAGAATTAATCGATAAAATAAATTTAATGATTAAAATGTTTTTTTATTTAATTTATTTATTTATGGCTAAATAACATATCGGATATATTAATTGAAATCGGATTTCAATACGAAATTAAAATTGGATTTTAATTCTGGCGAATGAATTAATTTAGAATTAATTCGAAAGCGACTATCGTAATAATTTTACGAGGCATAATTATTTAATTAAATTGGATTTAATTATGGCGCGACGGTAAATTCATTTAATTGGAATTAAACAAACCCGATAAAATTGCCCGTGACTTTGCGTGTGTCTTTTTATGTTTTGGAAACACAAAATATCTTTGACTTTGGTAGGACCAAGTCAAGTTGTGTGTTGAAAAAGCCAACTCAAATTTGAATTTAAAATGTGGTGGGACAACATGACTTACATCAAATATCAAATGTTGATGTAAGTAGTTGGCTTAATTAATTTGATGCTTTAAACCACACAACCACCAAGTTTTGTAAAACCACTCTCTCTTTCTCTCCATGGCCGATTCTTCTCCTCTTTTTGTAATGAAATTTTGCTTCAAAATTTCAACAAAGCTAGCACTTGGAGGAGTCAAATAAGGTGATAGGGAAACTCACCCAAGGCATAAACAACAAGCTTGGAGCTTCATCCAAAGATGAAATTTTTCCAAATTATAATGTAAGTGATTCCACCACTTTTCTTGTACTTTTCACACATATAATCATGTTTAGGATCTTGTGGCATGTCTTTGAGACTAACAATGGTATCAGAGCCTTGCTAAATATGATTTTGAAAACTAGGGTTCATAAACTTTAATTAGGAATTTTTGCTTGGAGCATGAAAATTCAAAATTGAGTTGTTGGTTGATGTTAGATGATGATAACTTCGAGTTGTGTATTGTTGGATTGTTGAAAAATTGATTGGATCAAATTTCCCTAATTTCCCTATGTTGGCAGAATATTACCCTAGTTTAACTCATGGTGATTTTTTAAATTTTGACACTTGGATGTGTTAATGGCATGATATATATGTTGAATGTTGATTTAATTGGATTGGAATCAAATTGGATTTAATTTCTTGTCATTGTCGTGAGTTAGCATGCCTGTTGGAGACTTGATTTTACTTCAATTTGCGTTGGACATGAATTGGAATGATAAGCATGATTAATTAGATTAATTAATATTTTGGAAATGTTAGATTAATTAATTAGTTATGTTAATTACACTTAAAATGGATTAATGTAATATTTGGAATATTTTATTAATGTAAATTAGTCCCTAAAATATTAAATGGGCTAATTTGGTTATATTTGGATTAATGGGCTTAGTTGGGCCAAGTTTGGTTGTGGACAATTGGGTTGGATCCAATTGGGCCTAAACTATTTCCATAAAAGTCCAAAATATTACTTTTGGGTCTTTAATAATATAATTGGGCTTAATGGGCCAAAATTAATTTATGGCATAGGGTGATTCCTAAATGGGCAAGGCATTATGGGCTTGATCCATAATGGCCAAAATTCCATGCCTAAAGAATTAATTAAAGCCCATTGGACCTAATAGAATTGGCATTGGATGCTAAATGGGCCTTGGAGACCATCTGGATTGGATTTGGAATCCAAGCCTAAAAGGGCATTATCATAAAAAGGAATAAGTGTAATTGTTTAATTTGGAATTAAACTTGAATTATTATTGAATACAATATAAATTGGATTTAATATTGTAGTTCGATATAATTCAAGAATACTTACTTTTAGTATTTATTCTTAAACGTGTTGGACTCGCGTAAATCAAATCGTTGTATGAACATTGGATGGTCATTAATTGAAGAATTAATTAATTAATTGGATTACATTGATTGACAACATGCTATGTGTGAATGCTTGGATGTATTTGTTTGAATAATATATATTGGATGGATATTAGATGGGTGGGGGCAATTTTGGAAGTTATTGTAAATATTGTATTTATTTAAAATTGGACTTGCGTGTCCAGCCTATAACCTCTTATTCTCATTGTATTTCTCTTCTCACCAATTCCCCTCAATGTAAATAAGGTTTCTTATAGTGTTATGTAATTGGGTAAATAGAAGAATGTAAAGTGCTAGCGGGAGACAAGAAAAGAATAGAGAGAGATTTGTTCTAGGAACAAAATGTATATGAATATCCATCCGCGTATCATTATTATATTTATCGCGCCTTATTGTACTTTTAGAATGCATGTTTAAGAGTGTATGATGAGACCTAATCAAAGATAATAATTTGGTTGTCAATTTACGAAAACGCCCTCTTATTTAATATTAAGTGTTTACTTCCATTGAGTGGTTCTCTCTCAAGATCCAAGATTGGCTTTGATTTGTTGGCCAAAGTCATGATCATTGTCTATCGCGGATGTATTTGAACCATGAAAGCTTTGTTAATATCGCATGTCTTGGGCAGCTGTGACTTGTTGCCCAAAGTCAAGGTCACTCTTAACTGGAATCATTAAGCTTGTTGAGCCAAAGCCAAGGCTTAGTTGATTCAGAGGAAACATGTTAGGAAATATATTAGATATATGTTTCGGACTTGGATGTCCACCTACCCGATCTAAAAATTGGATGAGATCCAATTGATCTTAGAGATCTACCTAGTTAAATTTTATACAGCTTGTTGGCCAAAGTCAAGGTTGTGTATTATTTAACGGGATCCTAGCCCACTAGGAAAGTAGGTTTCCCAAGTACTCAACGGAGGGTTAGAGGCTCGCCGAAAATTAGTAGGAGGCTAGTATTAAATTTGCAATTTCGTTTAATACTCGCTAATATGCGGACTCTATTATTATTATTTTTCGTTATTATATATATTAGTTGAACTAATATTATTCATTTATTGTTTTCTTTGAACAGTTAGACTGTACTAAACAGTACTCCATTTGTAATTTGGTTATATAGTTGTACTATAGTAACCATTGCATTTGAGTGTACCTGAAACATTTGATTGGATAGTTGGACCATAGTAATCAAAATGGCTGGAAAGATAAGCGTTAGAGACATAATCATGGGTGAGAATGTATTTAACGGTGCCAATTTTCCAAACTGGGAAATAAACATCAGGATAGTCCTCAGAGTTGAGAAGTTGCTCTATGTTAAAGAGAGACCTCTCGGGTCTGAGCCCGGACTTGAGCAACCAGTAGAGCATGAGCTTTGGAAGACTCACCATGATGATAACCTTACTGCTCAATCTATTGTGCTTGCTGCAATGACTCATCAGTTTAATCGTCAAAAAATAGATTGGATCTTTATGCGATGATATTGAAATTGAAGGATCTTCATAGATCTAATCTTATATGTCAGAAGTATGATATTCAGAAGAAGCTATATCGCTCTCCTATGTCAGAGGGTATATCTGTCAAACACTATGTGTAGCAGATGATTGCTGACAACGAACAATTGGGTCAGTTGGGCATTACCTTCAAGGCCGAGACTTCCATAAATTTGATCTTACAGTCTCTACCCAACTACTGGGGCGGGTTCATCATGAACTATAGTATGATGAACCAAGAGAAAACTCTTGGAGAGTTAATGGCTATGCTGAAAGAGGCAGAGCCAAAGCTTCTGAAAGGCAAGAAGCGCGAGGCACATCTTACTTCGACATCCAATAAGGCCAAGGCTTGGCCGAAGACTTCTGGGGGTGTGAAGAAGAAGAAGAAGGGCAAGGCTCAATCATCACAGTCTTCTGGGAAGATAAAGGGAAAATCCCAAGATGTCTGCCTATATTATGGCAAACGGGGTCAGTGGAAGCGTGACTGCTGTAAGTTCAAAGAGGACATGAAGAAAGTGAAGACGGGCAAGGCTCCGGCTAATGTATGTTTGTTATTGAAATAAACATGTCCACTACTAGTTTTAAAAATTGTATTTTTGATACTGGAAGTGGTACTCATATATGTACTGATGTGTAGGATCTGCAGATTAGCAGGAGACTGGCTTTAGGAGAGATCGACCTGTGAGTCAAAAATGGGACGAGATTCACTGTTTTGGTCGTTGGCACCTATGTTTTGAATTTTCCCTCAAGGTGTAGGCATTGCATTTTTGCATGTAAGTCTCGATGATGAGTCTCGTATGGAGACACTACCTCTTTAGTTGTGAAAGCCGCGGGAAACGGACGTCGGAAGGGAATAGTCAAGAATTGACACGTTGTTGGATTTAACTCGCTGGAGTAGCTTCGGGTTCGCTTGTTGGACCTCCGTTTTAAAGCACAACCTTAACCCAAGCCCACACATACACCAAACCAAACACCCAAGCCCACCAAATGGACCAAGCCCACACGCCCAAGAGACCCATTACACGCCCATACATGCATAAATCAAGCCAAATCCACTTGCCTAATTAAACTAAATCATATCCCTAACTAAAAGAGAAGAAATCTATTTAAATCAAATCACTTCCCTAATTAAAATATTTCCTTATCACTAACTAATTAAAAAAAGATATCCCATTAATACACAAATCCTTTCCCTATTCACACAAGGTAAACCCACCCCTTTGCCTATAAAAAGAACCCTTAACCCCACATTTCTAACCCTGGCTCATTCTGACGAAAACACAAAGAAAATAACCATAAGCCTTACGCCTAAATCCCTCGTCTTCTCTCTCTCTCACTTGGTCTTCCATCACACTCCCAACTAGCCCTCACTCACGCACCCTTCACGTATCAACACCTAGCCCACTCACGCACCCTTCACGTTGAACGCATAACAAAAAGCCTGATAAACCCTAGCTCAACATTCAAATCAGCCACACACCACACTCCACCAACTCTCACACATAACAGCCCTTCCTGCCATCAGCCACACGTCCTCACCACTTCAATTCCCTGACCACGTAGCAGCCTCATACCCCTCACGTCCCTAAGCCTTCAACACGTAAACGAGCCCTATTTAACAAGTCATTTACCTGTCCATTTAATGCACCACTGAACACGTCATTTTCCCCATTCAATGTACAAACCCTCACTCGACACCACGTAGCCTTCAATGTCTTCAAACGCACATAACACAGCCCCTTCATAGCCGCTAAAACCCCCCAGAAACTGTCCAACCAAATTACCATGAAAATAGTCCAGAAACTTACCCAAAACTGCATCAAAAAACTGCACAAAAACCTTATAAAAAATCACCAAAATCCGTAGCCCTTAAACCCTTAAAAACGCTAAGAACAGTCCCCTAATTACCATAAACAGCGACCAGAAAATACAACAAAAACATCAGCGAAATGGAGTGAAAACAGCATTCCAGACAGCGAAACAGCGAGGAAAAATGTTGGATTAGTGAACCAGAAAAGTTGAGGAACATCAACCCTTCCGATGGCCGTGTAACGCGTTTTCGAGAGACGACAAAAGAGGTTAGACCTGAGGGCACCCTTTTTACATATCATCTTTCGTTTCTTTTATTTATTTTAATATATTATCGCATGAGAGTCTTTTGTCGAGGCATGATGTGAATTCCGGGTGAACGGAATGAGTGTTCTCTTTTGTGGTATATCGGATGGAAACCCAGACGTAAATTCCGTAGCCGAATCCGAATGGACGGTAGTGCGGTTTGCACTCAAGATACAATGCCACGTACTACTTAAGAGACACACGTATTTCGTTTCATCCAAACATGTATGTGAGCATGATTTAGTCTAGTATGTTATTTAGTTATTTATTTTTAAGCATGATTAGTTATTTATTTTGCGTTTGGAATTTGCATTATGTTTATGTTGTTATTTGTTTTCTGCATTATATAATTGAAGCATGTTCATGGGATTGCCGTGTGTTATCGTGTGTTTGCCGTGGTGATAACTTACTTGTTTAGCATGAAAACTTAGACATATGATTTATCTTTATAAACATGAACTAGATATAGGTTGTTCTTGAGCATGTTGTGTAGATTCGGTTAAGATATTGCATAAATCAAATCATTACAAGTGGCATAAGTAAGGGACCATTCTGAACCCAACATGTTTGAGGTCTTCCCTTGCGAGGGGTGAGTGCGGCCTTAAATCTTTGTCCCGGTTCACATCGGGTGGCGACTCCATTTTATTTCTCCTGTTTAGTTCCCCGCGAGCTATTTCGTACTCCCAACTAGGCTGCGAGCCTAGAATAGCGTCGTCAAGTTCTGTGTCCTACAGTCTGGCGACTCCACTGGGGATAAGAGAATTGGCCCCGAAATAATGTCTTGCAATGATTGTGATTTGTGCGTTAGTTAACCGTGTTTACCATGGGTTGAAAGGGGTTTAATCAAAGGCACTTTTAAGGCTAGGTAATGGTTTGGTGTCTTCCTTCATTCACTACCTTTCTATAAGGAAAAGCTGTGAAGGCACCTAGATAATCATGTAGCTTATTGTGATGGACTAATTTGGATGACTCGTTGTTTATTCCTGTCACCAAGCGATAAGAGCCTAAGAGGCTTGGGTACTTAAGAGAGCCTCGCTCCACCCTCCCTTTGGGGAATCTATAACGGGAAATCATTTGCACATACCTTAAGGTATAAAAAAGGTGCGTTCACTTGGTCGCTCGGACCCTTGAGTGGGGAGACCTAGTTGTGGGCAACCTTTCATCGACGAGAGCCTTTTTCTATACCCCTATAAACCCGCACATGAACTGTAGTTGTAGGACTAATAAAGACTATTCCTTTATGTTTGCGTTTAGGACCATTGTCATTTGGATTCAGTTGGACTTTTTGTCATGAGGTATGGGCTTGTTGGGCCATTTAAACTGGGACGAGTCCGTGTTTTATGGCAATTAGGCCAAAAGCTTCTGAAATGCCAATGGGCCATCTTGTGTTTAGGCCTTTTATCATTTGAAGTTGTTTAGCCATGTTATCGCAAAGTGTAAACCTATTGGGCCTTTTCAACTTGGACAAGTTTGCACCGCGCAATAGTATGGTTGAATGCTTTAAAATGGTAATGGGCCGACCTATACATTCTATACATCGCACACATCTTATGCACCTCATGCATACATGCACCATGTTAACCCCCTTTTGTCTTGAAATCCATCATAGATACCCGTTGCTTAGGGAAGAGGGCAGACTTGTCAAAAGACCGAGCAGCCACCAAGAGTACCGGCAGAAGACCTAACCCAACGGGATAGGAAACTCATTCATGCATACATGCATACACGTAACGTATTTTGCATTCCTTTTTGTGTTTGTTTTGTTTTATATTCACAGGTTTTGAAGAAGAAAAAGAGAAAGCGGCAAAGACAAGCCAGTCAGAATCAGAAACAGTACAGTCAGTTTCAGAAATGAATCAGTATTGGTTTCAGGGATGAGTCCCAGGGTTGAGGTCCATATCAGCCAGTTTCGAGGATGAGTCCCAGGGTTGAGGCCACTATCAGTATAGTTTCGGGGATGAGTCCCAGGGTTGAGGCCCACATCAGTATCAGTTTCGGGAAGGAATCCCAGGGGGCGAAGCCCACATTATCAGCAGTCGAGAGGAAGAATTCCGATGGAATGAGTTGAAAAAAAGAGAGAAAATAAAGAAAAAGCAATGAAAGAGATAGAGAAGTCCTCGGTAGTGAAGCATATTTCCGGTGATGACACTGTTTGTTGTAGGAAGAAACCATAGAAACAATGAGGGCAAGATGTGCTCTCATCCGGTATTCTGAATGGATTGATCTCGGCTAGACTCACGAGAACTTTATTACGGGATCTTCGCAGTAGAAGCCTGAGTGGTTGGAAAGATGACTAGTTGAAGAGATGGTGGATCAGTGAATGACCGTTTGCCTGGATGTCCATCCTGGTTTACTTATGCTACGATATATGATATGGTTGGAAACAAATAAAAAGTCTCTGCAAAGAAACTAAAAAGAAAAATATACCGCCTATAACCGATAAGCGTGAAGCTACCCATGGGCGAGTATTAGGACTACCATGAGGAAAATGCTACCATAAAGGGTAGGTGTGTCAAAGAAAGAAAAGAAAAAATAAAAAAAGAATGAAAAGAGAAAAAGAAAAAGAAAAAGAATGAAAAGAATGAGACAAAAAAAAAAAAAAAAGACCATATCATGTTGAGTATGACGAAGTAATCACAGAGTGTGATTAAGACATCCAGGTTGGTTAGACCCACTGATCCGATTCTCCGAGACGAAATCATCGAGTTGGCTTACTTAAGGATTAAGCTGCAAAAGAGCCTTTGACACACACACTAGGAGTCTAGTTCGGATCACCTATTCAGACGATTGGAGTTGAGTGTATCGAGTACTTTGAAGGTTCTCAGGTTTCGACGCAAAGCATTCGTTGAGGACAAAAATATGTCTAACTATCAGGATTATCTCCTGAGAGACAGTACAATATATTAAGAAGAATCATCACATCATCAGTATCAGTCTTTCCGGGTATGGTACTCTGGGGGCGAGGTCCACATCATTATCAGAATTAGTTTGGCCGGGTATGGCACTCTAGGGGCGAGGCCCGTATTAGCAGCAGTATCAGTTTTGCCAGGTACGGCACTCTGGGTATGGAGACATCAGATTAGTTTTGCCAGGTACGGCACTCCGGATATGGACACATCAGATCAGTTTTACCAGGTATGGCACTCCGGGTATGGAGATATCACTGTGACACTCTGGGTACGGAGACACATCAGCATCAATACCAGTTTCGGGAATGAATCCTAGGGCTGAAGCCCACGTTATCAGAATTTGGAATGAATCCAGGGAATGAATCCTAGGGCCGAGGCCCACGTCGTCAGAATTTGGAATGAATCCTAAGGCCGAGGCCCATGTTATCAAAATTTGGAATGAATCCAGGGAATGAATCCTAGGGCCGAGGCCCACGTTGTCAGAATTTGGAATGAATCCTAGGGTCGAGGCCCACGTCATCAGAATTTGGAATGAATCCAGGGAATGAATCCTAGGGCCGAGGCCCACGTTATCAGAATTTGTAATGGATCCAGGGAATGAATCCTAGGGCTGAAGTCCACGTTATCAAAATTTGGAATGAATCCAGGGAATGAATCATAGGGCCGAGGCCCACATTGTTAGAATTTGGAATGAATCCAGGGAATGAATCCTATGGTCGAGGCCCACGTTATCAGAATTTGGAATGGATCCAGGGAATGAATCCTAGGGCCGAGGCCCACGTCGTCAGAATTTGGAATGAATCCAGGGAATGAATCCTAGGGTCGAGGCCCACGTTATCAGAATTTGGAATGAATCCTAGGGCCGAGGCCCACGTCGTCAGAATTTGGAATGAATCGAGGGAATGAGTCCTAGGACCGAGGCCCATGTCGTCAGAATTTGGAATGAATCTTAGGGCCGAGGCCCACGCTATCAGAGTTTTGGAATGAATCTAGGGAATGAATCCCAGGGCCGAGTCCCAGGGTCGAGGCCTACATCACCAGCAGTTTTGGGAATGAATCCCAGGGTCGAGACCCACTTTATCAACTCGGTTCAAGAATGGACCACCTCTCATCAACTTAATTCAAAGCAACAGGAAAGTCCAGTGGCAACTGGCGAGCCAGGTAAGTAAAAATACATTGCACATACTTTGATAGGATTGTCATTGTCACACTCTACACAAGTCCCATCAAAGTTGGGGCGACTGTTAACCGGCGTAAATACACACGTATAATGCAAGCGCACGTATCGTTCAAGTAGTATAAAAATATTGATCCCACGAGGACTTAATTCTTACTGTTGTTATTAATTGTTGAATCTATTTATTTACAAATATCTAATTATAGGGAGAAGAGAATGATTGCTTGATTGATTTGGTTGATTCTAGATTTGCTAAACAAATAAATAAATAAAAAGAGAAAAGAAAATACTAAGGAAAATAACAAAAGACACAAAGATCTAGGGTTGTGAATCTTTCTAATATCTTTTAAAAGATGAAGTAATTATTTTATGTTTGTGTAATAAATCGGTTTACTAACCTGGAACACGAAATTATGCAAAAGCCTATGTCGATGGTCAGACGCAAATACCCAGTTTAACCCAATTGAACCATATGTCTATGTCAACCAAATTATATGGATTCATTAAGTTTAAGTTCCAATTATGGCTACCCCCGCCCGATAGGTATATGTCTATCCTGTAAGGAAATCTTATTAAAGGGTTATCTATCCTCAAGGAAGATCGTGGGCTATTAAGTCTAAGGCTGAAACCTAAAATCCATATGTCTAGCTCATTTTAGATTTACCATATCAATCTTATTGGTGATCAGACAACAAAAAGCATTAAGCTTAAGACTTAATAAGTAAACCTTTAAATTACACACATCATAAAATAACCCCTTATAAACTAGTGATATTAGAATTCATCACAACCCCAGATAACTAACAAATAACTAGGGCTAGTAAAAACTTAAAAGTAAAAGACATAAAGTAAAAATGCTGAAAAGTAAAAGACATAAAGTAAAAGCTGAAAAGTAAATTACAATAAAATAAAATACTAAGTAAAAGGATCAACTTTTACTATTTACTATTTAGATATCTCACTTAATATAATATATTAACTTGTGATTATTTAACCAACCAGCCATATAGGCGGTAACCTGATTAAGTCAAATTAAGTCCAACCAGCCATAAAGGCGGAACCAAAATAAACATGCCATATAGGCGGTAAGAAAATTTAATTACCAACTGACCAATATGGCGGTATCCTTGATTAGTCAGGTTTAAACCAGATTAAAATGAATTACCAACCGACCAATCTGGCGGTATCCTTTTTAATTCAATATTTTAAATAGTGAATATATTATTTTTAAGGGAGATTAATCTAAATAGTAACAGTAAAAGAATTATCTTTCACCCTAGCTGGGGAAGTTACGTCATCATGGTGAATAGTAAAAACTGTAAAAAGTAAGAAAGTAAATTACTATTATTACAAATCGTAATTAAAATTATTTACAAAACTAAAAACTAAAAGAAACTAGATAGAAAACTCCCTATTTACATTAGAGAATTCAGAGAGGAAGGTACATTTAAAACTGAAACATCGAGCTGAATTTATAGGGCTCGATAGGCTCTGGGCGTCGCGACGCCAGCTTCTTTTGGTCGTGGCATGCTGAGGTGATGACACGTGGCGATTCTGGATAAGGTGATAAGGTGACACGTGACAAGGTGGTTTGATGTCAATTATTGTGACACGTGGCGGCTTCTGATTGGTCGATTCAGATTCTTATCCGCCATGTGTCATATAAGGATAAGTGAGTCAATGATTGATGTTGATGTGGCACTGATGTGTCGATACTTGGCAAAGTGACTGTCGGCACCATAAAATTACGATATGTGGCACTCCGTGATTGGCTGATGATGATATGGCGGTGAGGTGGCACGTTGACTCGCTCAACTTATGATGTGGACGATGACGTGGCTGATAGGTGGAGTGATACGTGGCGATGGCGACTGTCGGCACCGTACGATGATGACATGTGGCACGACGCAGGTTAGCAGATCGAATGTGATGGTGACACATGGCACGGCGCATGTTAGCAAAGTCAAACTTTTCTCAGATTATGACTTGTGGACCCGGCGCACGTTACGACTGTTCGGCACACGCTAGGTGTCGCGACGTGAGAAATGACAATTTTGCCATTTTCGTCCAATTTTCACTGTTTTGCTCCAAATTACCTCCAGAATGTCCTGAAACTTTATTTATCTACAAAATAACACAAAACACATCAAAATATTCACAAACTCAAGAAACTATAGAAAATATTAGGTTAAATGAGTGGGAAATAGTGATAGATTTACCACTCATCACACCCCCAAACCTAACATTTTGCTAGTCCTCGAGCAAAACACAGAATAAAATAACATAAACATCCTTAAAATAAAATTTAACTAAGCCAATTTCGTTGGGATCACGGTTGCATTTAGCGTATGCAACAAGCCTTTAAACCCCTAGGTGTCCCTAGTGGACGAGTTGTAGTCTCGTGAGGGTTTACAACAATGATACCCACAAACATTTTACAAAAGTAAAAATATAGTAAAACTAATGCACACAAAAGCAAAAAGACAAGCGAAAATAGAATAAAGAAGTTAGTGACTAATCAGGTGAAACTTCTACTCCAAGTTACTAGTTGTTTTGTTTCTTTCTAAATTACCGAATAAGTAAATTCTCCGATTATATTTACCATTCTCCATATACACAGCCAACAACATATTAAACAACTCATTTTTGCCCACAACAGTCATAAGTGCAGTTGATAAGAGAGTAATATTTTTGTCCTAA
Source organism: Zanthoxylum bungeanum (assembly GCA_019454045.1). Classification (NCBI taxonomy): domain Eukaryota; kingdom Viridiplantae; phylum Streptophyta; class Magnoliopsida; order Sapindales; family Rutaceae; genus Zanthoxylum; species Zanthoxylum bungeanum. The sequence goes on along the minus strand of SKCR01004999.1, from coordinate 41,135 downwards.
AGTTTTATCAGAATTCACATCTTTTTGTAGCAATGGAATAATTTTTCTCATTTTTATGATTTTTTCTTTGATTTTTTTTTCTTTTATTTATATAAAATATCTTCCGTCTATGTAGCGAGCTTTGGGTCGGTGGCTCCAAAACCAGTTGGCTTTAGGGCACCAGGTGTTAAAACACCCCTACAGACTTAATTACTCAGACTTCAGATATATATATTTTTGCAGCATCTTTGATCCATGTAGCGAGCTTTGGGCAAAGTGACTCCCAAACCAGTTGGTTTTAGGGCACTAGGTGTTAAAACACCCTTACAGACTTAATAACTTGGATCTTCGACGTTTTTTTTTTTTTTACTTCATTGCTTTTTGAGATGCTTCCTCCAATTAAACTAGAGAACCGATGTGGGTCACAGAAACTGGGTGACGCATGCTGTTCTAGGCTCTGATGAGTGGTATTTATACCACTATTTCCCACTCATTTGACCTAATGTTTTGTATTGTTTCTCGAGATTTATGAACGTTTTGATGTGTTTTGTTGTTATTTTGCAGATAAATAAAGTTTGGACAGCACTGGAGGCAATTTGGGGCAAATCCGGACAAAAATGCACCAACTGGAATATTTCAGTCTTCAGCGCGTCGCGCCGCGCATAGCTTTGGCGTCGCGACGCCCAGCCTGCGCCGAAGTTGCTAAAATGCGCCGGGTCCACAAAATCAGAATCTGAGAAAAGTTGACTTTGCTAACGTGCGCCGTGCCACGTGTCACCATCACAACGGAGATGCTAAAATGCGCCGTGCCACGTGTCGAAATCTCATTGCTCGGACGGCCACCGCCCAACGTGTCATGCCACGTGTCGCCACATCATCGTCCACATCAGCAGCCACGTCAGCAAGTCAACCGAGTCAACATGCCACGTCATCATAAGCCAATCACAGCGTGACACGTGTCGAAATCTCATTGCTCGGACGGCCGCCGCCCCACGTGTCGCCACGTCGCCTTCCACATCATCAGCATGACGCAAGCAATGACGTCATGAACAGTTGACACGTCAGCATGACGTAAGCGATGACGTCATGAACAGTGCCACGTCATCGGATCTCTTTGCCGCCTCGCCACGTGTCAAGCCAGGATTGAGCCACGTCTCACTGTAGCGCGCGGCGCGACGCGCAACCAGCGTCGCGACGCGCGTACCCCATCCGCGCCTATAAATAGAGCGCGATGGTTCAGTTTTTGTTGTACCATTTCCTCTCCCAAATCCTATGTAATTAGGGAGTTTCTCTCTCTCTAAGTTCTTTTTATTTAGTTTTTGTAATTTTTAACTAAGTTCTGTAATAATAATAATTTACTTTCATTATTTTACAGTTTTTACTACTCATTATGAGGAGGTAACTTCATTCTGTTAAGGTAAAAGGTAACTCTTTTACTATTACTTCTTAGATTATTCTCCCATAATTATAATATATTCAAGTTTTAAATTGACTTAATCAGGATACCGCCAGATTGGTCGGTGGGTAATAAAATTCATAATCCGCCTTTATGGCTGGTTTATTTTCATTCCGCCTATATGGCTGGTTATTTTGATGTTCCGCCTTTATGGCTGGTTGTTTTTAAACTAATTAAATCAAAATACCGCCTATATGGCTGGATGAAAATGTTTTGCAAAGCTTATATTATATTATGGGAGAAATCTAATTAGTATATAGTAGAAGTAATTCCTTTTTACCTTAGCAATTTTATTTCAATTCACTTTCAGCAGTTATTTTACTACATTTACTTTATGCAATTTTATTTTAAGTCTTTTAAGTTTTTATCCCTAATTATGTGTCGTAGCTAAATTAGTTGTCTAGGGTTGTGATGAATTTCAATTAAACTGGTTTATAAGGGTTAGATTATAGTTTGGGTAATTTAAAGATTTATTTATTGAGTCTTAATCTTAAAGCTCTTTAATTAACTGGCCATTAATTAAACTGATTAGGTAAACTTAAAATGAACTAGACATAGGGATTTTAAGTTTAAGACCTTAGACTCAATAGCCCACGATCTTCCTTGAGGATAGATAACCCTTTAATAGATTTCCTTACAGGATAGGAATATACCTGTAGGGCGGGGGTAGCCATAATTGGAACTTAGACTTAATGAATCCAGGTAATGTGGTTGACATAGGAATATGGTTCAATTGGGTTATACTGGGTATTTGTAATTGACCATCGGAAGAGGCTTTTACATAAGTTAGTGTTCCAGGTTAATAAATTGATATTTTACCCAACTATAAGATAACTACTTCATCTTTTAAATAATATTGAAATAAATCACAACCCTGGATAGTTTTTAATATTGAATTTCCTTAAAATCTACTTTTAAGCAATTTTATTTATTTGTCTTTAAATTTAGAATCGTCGTCATTCCAAATCAATCAAACAACTTGTTAGATACTGGTAATCATTTGGCCCAATAAATTGATAACAAAAAGGTTTTAAGTCCTCGTGGGATCGATACTTTTTATACTACTTGAACGATACGTACGCTTGCGTTATACGTGTGTGTTTACGCCGGTCAGGCTCGCGGCCTAGTTGGGAGTATGGAGTAGCCCGCGGGGGACTAAACCGGAGAATGATGGAGTCGCCACCCAGTGTGAACCGGGACAAAGATTTAAGGCCGCACTCACCCCTAGTAACGGAAGACCTCAAACCGTTGGGTTCGGAATGGTCCCTTACTTATGCCATTTGTAATGAAATGATGTGTGCAATAAATTAACCAAGCCTAAGCAACATTTATTTCCAAGGATAATTTACTCCTAAGTTCGCATGCATAAGTACAAGGCTCATATCTAAGTTTGCATATAACCTATGTCTGAATTTACATGTAACATATTTGCATATAATCTATGTCTTAATTTGCATATAACCTATTTGCATATAATCTATGTCTGAATTTGCATGCAACCTATTTGCATGTAATCTATGTCCCAATTTGCATACAACCTATTTGCATATAATTTATGTCTGAATTTGCATGCATAAAGATAAATTGAAATACGGCAAGCATACAACTTCATGAACATGTTGAATGGATGAATACGGAAGTATAAGTAGATAACTATCGTGTAAACATGCATCATGGAAACGAGCATGTGATCTTGTGAACACAATAAATGACTAACCACGAGAACATGAACAATCAAAAAGGTAAATGACAAAATGAGTAACCATGCGTGAGATGTGATGGAAGAGGGCCTGTTTACTGGGGCGTTCGTGTAGCGTTCGTAGCCGCATTCGAACGGTAAAAAGAAGGTTCGCATTCGAGTAGCGTTCATAAACGCGTTCGAACGAACTGAGACAGAAAACATGCGTTCGTGCGGCGTTCTGAAACGCGTTCGAACGGGGTTACAGCAGTGACCTCTAAAATGCAGTAAACAATATGACACATACGTGAACGGATGAATTGATGACACCTAATAAATAATAACGGGCTAAAAGGCGCGGTAAAACATCGTGGTAAAGGATTTTAACCCCTCGACATGGAGGACCTTTAATCCAACTTACTAAGCCCATGCAAAAATGACATAATGCATATAAAAATAAAGACAACAATATCGGACTTTGTATACCCGATTGAACACATCTTACATTCAACCGAATATACGTCGTCCGACGCGGCGAAGCATCGTGGTAAATAATTTTAACCCCTCGAAATGGAGGCCTTTAATCCAACTTACTAAGCCCATGCGAACATAATGCACATAAAAATAAAGACAACAATATCGGACTTTGTATTCCCGATTGAACACATCTTACATTCAACCGAATATACATCATCCGGCGCGGCGAAGCATCGTGGTAAATGGTTTTAACCCCTTGAAATGGAGGACCCTTAATCCAACTTACTAAGCCCATGCGCTAATAACATAATGCATATAAAAAATAAAGACAACAATATCAGACTTTGTATACCCGATTGAACACATCTTACATTCAACCGATTATACATCATCCGGCGCGGCGAAGCATCGTGGTAAATGATTTTAACCTCTCGAAATGGAGGACCTTTAATCCGACTTACTAAGCCCATGCGCATCAAATTATTACATAAACAAATAACATGCAGAAATTAAATAACAATAATAAACAAATCAAGATAACATGAAATAAAATATGTGCCGTATACTCAAGTGGTAGGTGGAGATGTATCCCGAGTACAGATCATACTACCATCCATTCAGAATCGGCTATGAAATTTATGTCTGGATTTCCATCCTATATACCATAAGAGGTGACATATTTTCTGTTTTATTCAAGGGCCACAACATACACCATTTCACAATAATCATGTAAGTAAGATTCAATAAACATTAAAAATACGAATAAAAATGGATGTGAAAAGTGCCCTCAGGTCTAACCTTTTTCGTCGACTCTCGGATTCGCGTTTCACGGAGATCGGAAGGGTTAAAGCTCTGTAACGTTTTTGGTTCACTGGTTTGCGTCTTTCCTCGCTGTTTCGCTGCTCAAGCTACTGTTTTGACTCCATTTCGCTGCTGTTTTGCTGTTGTTTTACTGCTGTATTTTGGTAACTGTTTTTGGTGTTTTAGGCTACTGTTTTTGGGTGAATTTCGGTATTTTATGGGGTGTTCCAGGGGCAGTTTTTTCGGTCAAACAGTGAATGTTTTAGGTAGTGATTTTCAGTAATACGGTGGATGTTTTAGTGGCTGTGATTTTTGGTGATCTAAGGTGTTTATGGGGCTGTAATTTTTGGTAATCTAAGGTGTTTGGGCTGTGATTTTTCGGTTATGGAGGGAAGAGGAGGAGAAAAAATTCTTTGTTGTTTCTTGAGTGTATTAGGCGTGAATGGAGATGCTTTTTTCTTTTCTGTATATGCGTGAGAGTCGGGGGGTTCAAGGGTTGGAATAGCTTTGTTTTTATAGGAAAAGGGGATGGGTGAATCCTTGCTTGACAAGGGAGGGATTTGTGCATTAAATGAGGATTTGATTTAGTGTTAAACAAGGAAAACCAAAGATTGATTGGAGACAAGATTATGCTTAATTAGGAAGTTAATATATTTAATTTGTTTTGTTTAGGCATGATATTTGTTTAGTTAGGAATATAATAATCTCGATTGATTTTAATTAGGCATGATTTTATTTAATTTTGGTATATGATTTTTTGATTTTATTTAATTTTGTCATGTGTTAACTATGTATTTAATTAATTTGGATGTGTTTTATGGGATTTGGTGGGCTAATTGGGCTTGGGTGTGAGGCTATCAGTAAAACCAGAAATACCAACACCGTTCGAACGCCAATTCGAACGCTATACGAACGCCCGCAATCTGCTTGACGTTCGAACATGGTTGAGAACGCAGCACGAACGAAAACAGTGAACTTGTGAAATGAATCTGATGACATACTTATTCTGAATTTCCCCTTCCGACGTCCGTTTCCCGCAACTTCCGTGACTTAAAAGTTTGTGTCTCCAAACGAGACTCATCATAGGGACTTATATGCAAAAATGCAATGCCTACAACCGAATATTACAAACTTTTCAATTTTAACTCATGTCCGTATGTTACTATGCATGTTGATAATACCTGTCAACTGAGCATATTAAGATCCATTTTAGTCAATTTTATGGAGAATTTACAAATTAAATAATTCAAAATGAAATAAACAAAAATTAACTTGTTCCGAAATAGGTTTGCAATACGTCTCAGGAGTAGAAACTCCTTACTCAGCTATCTCTTACCAATTTCACCTTTTTAGTCAAAATAAAACACAAAAACACAAAATATTTTTGTAATTTTTGAAAAATTTTCAATTTTTTTTTGTATTTTTCGAAAAATTTTGGACTAAAAATAAATATAACACATAAACTAAAAATAAGGTACTGATCAACTAATTCCCTCCCCCAAACCTAAATGAGACATTGTCCTCAATGTCTTAAACAGTAGAAGAAGAAGTTTAGAAGATAATACATGGTTAGCTGAAATTCTACGGAAAATTAAATGTTAAGATCCAGATTAATTCGATGCCTCTTACCACGATCATCCTCCGACCAATTTATCTTTGAAAGGATATGGTCAACTTGTGGTTCATAAGCTAAGAGTTGGTCAATTAGATCCGAAGCAGTTCTGGCAGTAAAGAGGAGTTCTTTCATAGGTTTTGACACTAACCCATTTCTCCGAGCATCATCAAGAAACACACAAAGAAAATCATAAAATCCTTCAATGTTGTACAGTCCAAGCGGTTTCTGGTGTATGTTCAGGTTCGCCCAAGATAGCACTATAAAAATTTCCTCCAACGTGCCCAAGCCACCTGGCAAAGCAATAAAAGCATCGGCACGGTTAATCATTTCTACTAATCGTTCAGACATACCTGGCACGATCAGTTCATCTCCGTTTGATGATGCAATAAAATTTACCTCTGCCAAGGGTTTTGGGATGATTCCCAAAATGTGACTGCCTCCTTCCTGTACGGCCTTTGAAACGATCCCCATTAGTCCAAGATTGTCTCCGCCATACACTAAGTGCATATTCCTTGCAGCTAAGACTCGACCCAATTCATGTGTTGCCTCTACGTATTGTGGCTTAGTACCAACATAAGTACCGCAAAACACACAAATGTTTTCAACTCGTCTTCTTAAAGTGGCTTCCATTTTTTTACTCTGGATGTCTTCAAAAGTGCAATGATGAGTTGAATTTATAGAACCTGAAAAGGGTGAGTAATGATAGCACTAGTTTCTTCTAAAGGACAATTGTTAGCTAAACAACAAAACAAATCATGAAAGGTCAAAAAGTATGGATCGTGTCTACGAAAATAAAGATAATTACAACAGAAAAGCAAATCAAAGCAATAATTAAGGCAACGGAATTGTGTACGCAATATGTCATTCGGTTAGTATAAATTCATAAGGATGCGTCTCAAGAATTCATTCTTTACTCAACCATCACAAATGAATTAGCTCTCTTCTTTCTGATTGCCAAACACCATTCCTTTTATCTTAAAATGCTACGTTTGTGCTTTTCCCCCTACAAAAATAACACACAAAATTAAAAACTCTACAACATGTATACACAAAATATAAAAACAGAAATTACAACAAATTGCATGGGTTGCCTCCCTACTAGCGCTTAATTTTTCGTCTTCAGCCAGACGTGACTGAAATCTATCTGTCAAGGAGGTTTCAATGTCGTTTTGGATGTCCGATTAAAGACAATCATGTGAGCGTTGCTTTTGAAGGTTCTCTTCCAACGGTAAAGTGGCAAAAAATATTTTGTCTCATTCAGTGCTTGTGCCACCTTTTTAACCTTTATTGCTCCAGTGGTTCCTGAAAAGAAAAAAAATAAAATCAGGAGGTCTCGTATGGTGCTTGACCTTGAATGGAAGTTCCATTCTATCAAGCTTCCGGTTGATATCTCTAAATAAAAACAGTGATGTTTCTTCTGAATGCTCTGGATCTTTAATAAGTTCAGACATTTGCTCCTTCATTTGCTCTGCTTCTTGCTCCACCTTTTCTTCACTGATGAATTTTAAAATTTCCATATTCAACTCTTCATCTGTCATCTGTGAAATGCATGCTCCATAAGTATCTGTCTAATGATGTAAAGATGTTTCTGACATTAGGTCTTCATCCCCTGCTACGACTGGAATGGATGGTTCAGGTAGATCTTCTTCAAACATCAGTGCAAAGCAATCTCCAAGATCTTCATTTTGAGGATACAGAATTCCATCCTCATTTTTTGGTGCAGTTGGTACAAACAGCTCAGCTTCTTCATCCTTATCAGAGTCTGAATAATAGAAATTAAACAGAGACTTTGTTGGTTTGGGTTCCTGAACTGATACCTCAGATTCTTGATACTGCTCAGCCTCGTCCTCTATTATGATGTCATGATGAATCTCAGGATATTCGAAGGCTTCTTCAGTAGAATTTGAATTTGCTCCGTGAGATATGTGATTCAGGTTATCTGTTAATTGTCTAACTTGATTTGTCATCCTCTGTATAGACGCCGTTTGACTCTGAATTTGTGCATCTAATTGAGCTTCCCGTTCTTCGAGCCAATCTTTGAGCATGTGGATCAACTGATCTTCCTCTGATGGTTCTGATTGTTGATGGAGATCGTAGATGTATGGTGGATAAGATGGAAAGTATGATGGTTCTTCATACCATGAAGGATTTTGATAGCTCTGCCACCCTGGATTGTAGTTGTACTCATAATGATCTCTCGGGTGGTTACCATTACATATGTCACATCTCCTCATTTCGTTTGGTTGAGAAAATGTAGAATTACTTGATTCTGACATCCAGTGATAGTTGTTGGGCTGAACAACAGGCCTTAGAAAACCGGACTGTTGCTCCCAGATTTGGGGTGTATCTTCTTCTAGTAAAGCTCAAAATCTTTCAATCTCCCAATAATGTTCCATTTTTCAATCACCTGAAAACAAAATAAAGAAATAAAAATTACAGATAAAAATAAAGAAAATTAGATACAAGTAAATTAGATAGCTTCAAAATTAATAACTCAAGAAAAATAAGTCTCCGGCAACGGCGCCAAAAACTTAACCGGCGTAAACACACACGTATAACGCAAGCACACATATCGTTCAAGTAGTATAAAAATATCGATCCCACGAGGACTTAATTCCTACTATTGTTATTAATTGTTAAAAAGACAAAAGAAAATACTAAGGAAAATAACAAAAGACACAAAGATCTAGGGTTGTGAATCTTTCTAATATCTTTTAAAAGATGAAGTAATTATTTTATGTTTGTGTAATAAATAGGTTTACTAACCTGGAACATGAAATTATGCGAAAGCCTCTGTCGATGGTCAGACGCAAATACCCAGTTTAACCCAATTGAACCATATGTCTATGTCAAACAAATTATATGGCTTCATTAAGTTTAAGTTCAAATTATGGCTACCCCCGCCCGACAGATATATGTCTATCCTGTAAGGAAATCTATTAAGGGGTTATCTATCCTCAAGGAAGATCGTGGGCTATTAATCTAAGGCTGAAACCTAAAATCCATATGTCTAGTTCATTTTAGATTTACCATATCAATCTTATTGGTGATCAGACAACAAGAAGCATTAAGCTTAAGACTTAATAAGTAAACATTTAAATTACACAAACTATAAAATAACCTCTTATAAACCAGTGATATTAGAATTCATCACAACCCCAGATAACTAACACATAACTAGGGCTAGTAAAAACTTAATAGTAAAAGACATAAAGTAAAAAAGCTGAAAAGTAAAAGACATAAAGTAAAAGCTGAAAAGTAAATTACAATAAAATAAAATGCTAAGGTAAAAGGATCAACTTTTACTATTTACTATTTAGATATCTCCCTTAATATAATATATTAACTTGTGATTATTTAACCAACCACTCATATTGGCGGTAACCTGATTAAGTCAAATTAAGTCCAACCAGCCATAAAGGCGGAACCAAAATAAACATGCCATATAGGCGGTAAGAAAATTTAATTACCAACCGACCAATCTGGCGGTATCCTTGATTAGTTAGGTTTAAACCAGATTAAAATGAATTACCAACCGACCAATCTGGCGGTATCATTTTTAAGTCAATATTTTAAATAGTGAATATATTATTTTTAAGGGAGATTAATCTATATAGTACCAGTAAAAGAATTACCTTTCACCCTAGCTGGGGAAGTTACCTCCTCATGGTGAATAGTAAAAATTGTAAAAAGCAAGAAAGTAAATTACTATTATTACAATTCGTAATTAAAATTATTCACAAAACTAAAAACTAAAATAAACTAGATAGAAAACTCCATATTTACATCAGAGAATTCAGAGTGGAAGGTACATTTGAAACTGAAACATCGAGCTGAATTTATAGGCCTTGGTAGGCTCTGGACGTCGCGACGCCAAGGCTTTTGGCGTCGCGACACCAGCTTCTTTTGGTCGTGGCATGCTGAGGTGATGACACGTGGCGATTCTGGATAAGGTTATACGGTGACACGTGGCAAGGTGGTTGGAGGTCAATTATTGTGACACATGGCGGCTTCTGATTGGTCGGTTCAGATTCTTATCCGCCACGTGTCAGATAGGGATAAGTGAGTCAATGATTGATGCTGATGTGGTGACACGTGGCAAAGTGACTGTCGGCACTATAAAATTACGACACGTGGCATTTCGTGATTGGCTGATGATGACGTGGTGGTGAAGTGGCACGTTGACTCGGTCAGCTGATAATATGGACGATGACGTGGGTGACAGATGGAGTGGCACGTGGCGACACGTGGCGATGGCGACTGTCGGCACTATAGGATGATGACACATGGCACGGCGCACGTTAGCAGATTGGTTATGTTGGTGACACGTGGCACGGCGCACATTAGCAAAGTCAAACTTTTCACATATTCTGACTTGTGGACCCGTGCACGTTAGCACTGTTCGGTGCACGTTAGGCGTCGCGACGCGATAAATGACCATTTTGTCCTTTTCGTCCAATTTTCACTCTTTTGCTCCAAATTACCTCCAGAATGTCCTGAAATTTTATTTATCTACAAAATATTCACAAAACTCAAGAAACTATATAAAATATTAGGTTAAATGAGTGGGAAATAGTGATAGATTTACCACTCATCAACTGTAGGCACTGTATTTTTACATGTAAGTCCCGATGATGAGTCTCGTATGAAGACACTACCTCTTTAGTTGTGAAAGCCGCAGGAAACGGACGTCGGAATGGAATAGTCAAGAATTGACACGTTGTTGGATTTAACTTGCTGGAGTAGCTTCGGCTTCGCTTGTTGGACCTCCGTTTTAAAGCACAACCTTAACCCAAGCCCACACATACACCAAACCAAACACCCAAGCCCACCAAATGGACAAAGCCCACACCCAAGAGACCCAATAAACGCCCATACACCTTCCAAAATACTAAAACACACATTAAACACATGCATAAATGAAGCCAAATACACTTCATAAATTAAATAAATCTCATGGATCCATTACCTAATTAAACTAAATCATATCCCTAACTAAAAGAGAAGAAATCTAATTAAATCAAATCACTTCCCTAATTAAAAGATTTCCTTATCACATTCTAATTAAAAAAAGATATCCCATTAATACACAAATCCTTTCCCTTTTCACACAAGGTAAACCCACCCTTTTGCCTATAAAAAGAACCTTTAACCCTACCTTTCTAACTCTGGCTCATTCTGAAGAAAACATAAAGAAAATAACCCTGAGCCTCACGCCTAAATCCCTCAGCCAATCACAGCATGCCACGTGTCGCAATCCTACGTTGCCGACAATCACTTTCGCCACATCGTCGCCAAGTCATCGCCAAGTCACTGCAACATCAGCACAATTATTGGGTCAATTATCCATATCGTCGTGTCATCGGATAAGAATCTAAAGCAGCCAACCAGAAGTTGACACATGGCGCATCGCAACGCCAAGCGCGCGTCGTGATGCGCACACCCTACCGAGGCCTATAAATTCAGCTCGAGGTTTCAGTTTCAATGTACCTTCCTCTCTGAATTCTCTGATCTAAATAGGGAGTTTTCTATCTAGTTTTTTTTTTAATTTCAGTTTTGTTATTAATTTTAATTACGTTCTGTAATAGTAATAGTAATTTACTTTCTTTAATTTTACAGTTTTTACTATTCAGCTATGAGGAGGTAACTTCCCACTGCTATGGTGAAAGGTAAAACTTTTATTACTGCTATTTAGATTAATCTCCCTAATTATAATATATTCACTATTTAAAAAATTTGACTTAATGAGGATACCGTTATATTGGCCGGTTGGTAATCATTTATAAACTTGTTTTAATCTGACTAAGCATGGATACCTCTTGGTTGGTCGGTTGGTAATTTCCGCCTATATGGCTGGTTATTGGACTTAATTTGACTTAATCAGGTTACCGCATATATGTCTGGTTGGTAATATCACACAAGTATATATATTATATTAAGGGAGATATATAAAATAGTAGTGATAAAAGTAGATCCTCTAGCCCTAACATTTTCTTTTATTAATTTTCTTCATTTACTTTTCAACATTTTACTTTTAAGTTTTTACTAACCCTAGTTATGCGTCGTAACTAAGTAAGTTATATAGGGTTGTGATGAATTTTAATATCACCGGTTTATAAGGGGTTATTTTGTAGTTTGGGTAATTTAAAGGTTTACTTATTAAGTCTTAAGCTTAATGCGTCTTTTTAACTGGCCACTAATAAGATTGATCTGGTAAATCTAAAATAAACTTGACAAATGAATTTTAGGTTTCAGCCTTAGACTTAATCGCTCACGATCTTCCTTGAGGATAGATAACCCTTTAATAGATTTCCTTACAGGATATACATATACCTGTCGGGCGGGGGTAGCCATAATTGGAACTTAAACTTAATGAATCCAGGTAATTTGGTAGACATAGACATATGGTTCAATTGGGTTAAACTGCGTATTTGCGTCTGACCATCGACAGTGGCTTTCGTATAATTTCGTGTTCCAAGTTAGTAAATAGATATATTACACAAACATGAAATAACCACTTCATCTTTTAAAAGATATTAGAAAGATTCACAACCCTAGATAGTTTCTTAATATTGAATTTTCTTAAAACTACTTTCGTGTAATTTTATTTACTTGTTTTTTTAAATTTAGAATCATCACCATTTCAAATCAATCAATCAACTTGTTAGATACTAGTAATCATTTGACCTCATAAAATTAATAGATTAGGTATTAAGTCATCGTGGGATCGATACTTTTTATACTACTTGAATGATACGTGCGCTTGCGTTATACGCGTGTGATTATGCCGGTCAAGTTTTTTGGCGTCGTTGTCGGGAACTTATTTATCTTTCACTATTAGTTTTGAGGTTAGATACCTTTACTTGTATCTAATTTCTTTTTACTTATTGTTTTATTTTCTTGTGTGTCAGGTTCTCAGAAACTACATGAGACGAACCAGAAGCTTTGAACTCCGACCGCTTGACCCATAAATTGAAAGAACCATCAGACAGTTGGGAAGGGAAATGTGAGAAGGCCAATAAGCTTTAGTCAACATGGAACCTGAACCTTTGAAAGTTGCACCACCAATACCCATTCGAGACAGAACTATTCCGGTGGTTGACGGCTTCATTTTTTGTATTGTACTTCCTCTCTTACCAGCAAATGCGTGTGTAGAGATGGCAAAAATACCCGGACCCGGCCCGGGTCCGCATGGACCCGGACTACCCGGGTCCGGGTAGACCCGGGTCCGGAATCAAAAAATCCGGACCCGGGTCTTTAATATTAAGACCCGGGTGATCCCGGGTCCGGACCCGGGATCGCCGGTCCGGACCCGGGTAGACCCGTGTCCGGAAAAAATTAAAAAAATAAATTAAAAAATTAAAAAAATAAATTAGATTTTAATAAAAAATATAAATATATATGGGCATATATATATAAAAATAATAGAATTTAATAAAAAATTAAAGAATTGAAATAAAACTAATAAAATAAAATATAAATATAAAATAATACAATTAAAATTTTTATAAAAAATTAAAAAAAATTAAAAAAAAAAAAGAATCCGGGTAAACGGGTCCGGACCGGGTCTACCCGGGTCCGGAACCGGACTCGAGGAAGTGAAATCTCTTCCGGGTCCGGATCCGGAAATTGCCATCCCTATGCGTGTGACATCAAAACATGCATTCAGATGATTCAACAGTTAGTGCAGTTTGGGGGAAAAGCAACTGAAGATCCTAATACCCACATCAGCAACTTCCTGGAAGTTTGCGGCACTTTCAATTACAACCGAGAAGCTGAAGAAGCAATGAGACTGCATGTTTTTCCATACTTCTTGAATGACAGATCTAAAGCTTGGCTACATTCACTACCAGCAGGTTCCATCCCAACTTTGAACACTTTAGCCACCAAATTTCTTGCAAAGTACTTTCCACCAGCCAGAACTGGAAAGCTGAGGAATGACATCACATCCTTTGTACAACAAGTCTCGAAAACTCTCTACGAAGCTTGGGAAATGTACAAAGATTTACTCCGGAAATGTCCTCACCATGAGATTCCAAAATGGCTTCAAGTCCAAACTTTCTATAATGGACTTTCTGGACTGATGAGAACCACAATCGATGCTGCTGCTGGAGGAGCTTTGATGGCAAAAGGAGAAGATCAAGCCTGGGACCTAATCAAAGAAATGGCCAACAACAATTCCTTGTGGCCAATAGAAAGGAGCATGATCCAAAGAATTGCAGGAATTTATGAAGTTGGAGCCAATACAGTAGTCAATGCCAAGCTAGATCAGATATGAAAATTCATAGAGACTCTCACTACTCAAAATAATATTGGAGCCACAAGTTCACCTTTTGGAAGAGCACCAGAGCCAAACCAACTTGAAGAAACGGTGAATTATGTCAACAATTTCAACAAATAGGGGAACAATCCATATTCCAACACCTACAACCCAGGGTGGAGGAATCATCCTAACTTTTTATGGAGCAACAATTCAGGGCAAAAGAACTATCCACCACCAGGATTCCAACAGCAAAGCCAGAAGTTTGAAAAAGAACCAGAAATGAAAGAATGGATTGCAGAGATATTCAAAAAGCAACAAGCAGCATATGATGCTATGTTTCAAAGCCAATATGCTTCCATCAAAGCATTGGAGAATCAAATTGGACAACTGCCCAATGTTCAGAGTTACAAACCGCCAAGGAATCTTCCCAGCAATACAGAACCAAATCCAAGGAACCGAGGGAAGGAGCAATGTCAAGTCATTACTTTGAAAAGCGGTACTGAGATCAACAAATATATTGGAATCAAGGAATCCATTGAAGAAATTCCAAAAGAAGCAGAGCAACAGACGGAGGAAAAAGATCAAATCACTCCACCTCACCTTTTCAACAGCGACTTCAGAAAAACAAACTGGACAAGCAGTTTGCTCGATTCCTTGAGGTGTTCAAAAGCTGCACATAAACATCCCATTTGTAGAAGCATTAGAAGAAATTCCCAGCTATGTAAAATTCATGAAAGATATTCTTTCACGAAAACGGAGATTGGGAGATTACGAGACAGTAGCATTGACGGAAGAATGCATTTCCATTATTCAAAGGAAACTTCCCCCGAAGTTGAAAGATCCTGACAGTTTCACTGTCTCATGCACCATTGGAGAACACTACATCGGTAAGTGTAGGACACAGAAATCGACGACGTTGTTCTAGGCTCACAGCCTAGTTGGGAGTATGGAATAGTCCGCGGAGGAACTAAACCGGAGAAATAACATGGAGTCGCCACCCGGTGTGACCCGGGAAAATGTGATTTAAGGCCGCACTCACCCCTCGCAAGGGAAGACCTCAAACCGTTGGGTTCGGAATGGTCCCTTACTTATGTCACTCAGTTTCTATGTTCCCACAGTCTGGCGACTCCACTGGGGATAGAGAATCGGCCCCGAAATGATGTCTTGTAATGTTTGGATTTGTACTTTAATTGACCGTGTCTACTGTGGGTTAAAAGGGGTTTAATCAAAGGCAATTTTAAGGTGGATAATGGTTTGGTGTCTTCCTTCATTCACTACCTTTCTATAAGGAAAATCTGTGAAGGCACCTAGATAATCATTTACTTGTAGCCTATTGTGATGGACTAATTTGGAGGACTTGTTGTTTATTCCTGTCACCAAGCGATAAAAGCCTAAGAGGCTTGGGTTTTTAAGAGAGTTTGCTCCGCCCTCCCTCTGGGGAATCTATAACGAGAAATCCATTTGACAGTCAGTCATATACCATAACTTGTTGGCACGTACTGTAAGGTATAAAAAAGTTGTGCTCACTTGGTCGCTCGAACCCTTGAGTGGGGAGACCTAGTTGTGGGCAATCTTTCACCAGCGAGAGTTTTTGTCTTCACTCCCGCAAACCCATACTTAGACCGGAGTTGTATGGCCTAAAGCAACTATTTCCTTGTGCTTGTGGACCATCCTCATTTGGATGCAGTTGGACTTCTTGTCAGAAATGCGAACTTGTTGGGCCATTTAAACTGGGATGAGTTCGTATCCTATGACAATTGGGCCAAAAGCTTCTGAAATGTTGATGGTCCACTCTATAGAAATTATTTATGTATGCTTGTGTTTGGGAACATTATCGTTTGGATCCATTCGGACCTTTTGTCATGAGGTATGGGCTTGTTGGGCCATTTAAACTGGGACAAGAACGTATCTTATGATGATTGGGTCAAAAGCTTCTAAAACGCCAATGGGCCATTATATGTTTGTGTTTGGGAACATTATCGTTTGGATCCATTCGGACCTTTTGTCATGAGGTATGGGCTTGTTGGGCCATTTAAACTGGGACAAGAACGTATCTTATGATGATTGGGCCAAAAGCTTCTAAAACGCCAATGGGCCATTATATGCTTGTGTTTAGGAACATTATCATTTGGATACGGTTGGACTTCTTGCCATGAGATGTGAACTTGTTGGGCCATTTAAACTGGGACGAGTTCACTCCTATGACAGTTAGCGCAAAAGCTTCCAAAATGATGATGGGCCGATTTGTGTGAATATATTCCTTGTATCGCATGCATCTCATTCATCTCATGCATACATATATTATTTTAACACCCTCTATGTCTATAAAAGATATCATAGTCCCGTTGGGTTAGGGAAGAGGGAAGACTCACTAAAAGGCCGGTAACAAATATGAGTGGATCAGAAAATGAGATATCTCGCATGGACCAACTGGAGAATGGTTTCGCCAAGATTACCGAACAGTTGCAAGCCTTGACTACTACCATGGCAAATATGGTTGTGCCCCGTGCTGGGTGAAACTCTGAGAATGTAAGACGTGAAGAGCCTCCGAATAGGTTGGGGGATGACATCCCCGCTTTTGATGATGATATGGCTGAATATGCTGCGGAGATAATAGTAGGGTCTCAGGCCGAGATACAGAAACTCCGTGACCAGGTAGAGTCCGTTACCCGTAAGATAAAGGGTAAGGACGAAGACTTACTAGACTATGAGGTGATAACCTCTGAAGACAGCTGCCAGCTCAGTTTAAAATGCCTGATATAGCCAAGTTCAATGGGAATGGGGACCCGAGGGTCCATCTCCGACAATATGTGTCAGTTATGAGTTCAGTGGGCCTGACACATCGCCAAGTTTAGAAGATGTTTGAGATGTCACTTGAGGGGGAACCCGTAGTATGGTACCATAGCCTTGAAAGAAAAGTTAAGGAAGATTTGAGGGAATTGGCAGATGCATTTCTGAAACAGTATGTTACAGACTTGGAGATTGATTTGTCACTCCGTGATTTGGAGAACACTAACCAGAAGCCGGAAGAAAGCTTCAAGGAGTATGTAGACCGCTGGAGAAACCAGCTTCTAAAGATGCAGACTCGGCCCTCAGAGAATGACCAAATCAAAATGATCATCAAGGGCACTAAGCCCTCTATTTATGGAAAGTTGAGGAGAATGACCTCCATGATTGTAGATTTTCGACAGTTGAGGGAAACTGTCATGGATATAGAAGAAGAAGAAGAAGCTGAGAACAGAAAGTTCTATGGCAAGAATAAGAGGACTTTTGGGGGCATTCTGAGACCAAACTCGCTGCTGCCGAAGTCGCTGCCATCAGAAACAGGCAATTCTCCAACCTTGGTAGACCTTTGTTGAAGGTATTTGAAAAGTTGAAGGGACAATGACTCTTAAAACCCTTAGAGGCTAAACCACTTCCAGATCTTATACCACCCAACCTTGACCTAAGCCTATATTGTCACTTCCATCAGAGGAGAGGCCACGAAACTGACAACTCTACCCGTCTTAGGCATGAAATCCAAAACCTCATTGATGCCCATAAAATACCTGATCCTGAGAAAGAACAACCCAGCACACATCGGAACCCCTACCAAATTACCACTCCGTTCCACCACCCACCTATATGATCAACTCTGGCCTACCCAAAAGCTTCATCCTCCAAGCTCTTAACCACCCAGCTTCTTTCACGATGATAGAGGATGACAACGGTGAAGAAACATAGGCCGAGGAAGAAGGCAATGTTGTGGATGATGAGACTGTTCTTCCTAGCTTATTTGATCGCAATTCCACATTTTAATAAATACATTGATTTTATCTACTTGTTTGAACCAGTTCTTAATGATAATAAAGACGTTCATTTCATTTACTTGCCTGAGTCTCTTCCTTCAACCTGTAACATGAGTATGTTTGACAAAAACATTCAACCCTGGTACTATAATACTCAGCGACGCTTAGAACACAATGAGTCCTCGGAAGAAGCAAGCAGAAAGGACAGGATATCCATTCAGAAATTGGGAAATGGGGCAGTGAGACTGTCAGACTTGGAAAGAAATGAGTTCACCAAGCCGGTCAATGTGGGTAGATTGAAAACAGTAATTTCCCTAATGAAGAGAAGAATGGTCATCAAGGGAATTGGCGGAAGACCTAACCCAACAGGATGGGAAACTCATTCACGCATGCATGCATACACGTAATATATTTTGCATTCATTTTTGTGTTTTGTGTTTGTTTTGTGTTCACAGGTTTTGAAGAAGAAAGAGAGAAAGCGGTAAATGAAAGCCAATCAGAAGCATCAATATGACATCAGCGGTTTGGGACGAGTCCTAGGGTTGAGGCCCATATCAGTAGTAGTCTAGGGGTGAGGCTCATATCAGTATCAGTTTGGGGCGAGGCCCATATCAGTATCAATTTGGGGCGAGGCCCATATCAGTATCAGTTTGGGGCGAGGCCCATATTAGTATCAGTCTGGGGGCGAGGCCCATATCAGTATCAGTCTGGGGGTGAGGCCCATATCAGAATCAATTTGGGGCGAGGCCCATATCAGTATCAGTTTGGGGTGAGGCCCATATCAGTATCAGTCTGGGGGCGAGGCCCATATCAGAATCAGTTTGGGGCGACGCCCATATCAGTATCAATTTGGGGCGAGACCCATATCAGTATCAGTCTGTGGGCTAGGCCCACATCAGTATCAGTTTAAGGACGAGGCCCATATCAATATCTGTCTGGGGGTCGAGGCCCGCATCAGCATCAGTTTGGGGATGAGTCCCAAGGCCGAGGCCCACATCAGTATCAGTTTGGGGATGAGTCTCGAAGTTCGAGGCCCATAGCAGTATCATTTTGGGGGGCGAGGCCCATATCAGTATCAGTCTGGGGGCGAGGCCCACATCGGTATCGGTTTGGGGCGAGGCCCACATCAGCATCATGCATCCATGCATACTTGCATACATGCATACATATCACATACATACAATTTTTAATTTGTTTGCAGGATTGTAGCGGTAAAGACCATCTCTTAAAGTAACGATTCAAAAATGAGCCACCTCTCATCAAGGAACAAATGCCGAAAATGGCGCTCCAAAATGGAGCACACACAATAGATACCGGAAATGGCGCTCCAAAATGGAGCACACACAACAGATACCGAAAATGGCGTTCCAAAATAGAGCACACACAACAGATGCCGAAAATGGCACTCCAAAATGGAGCACACACAACTGATGCCGAAAATGGCACTCCAGAATGGAGCACACACAACAGATGCCGAAAATGGCACTCCACAAATGGAGCACGGTTCGGGAATGAACCAGGGGTCGTAGCACCTCACCACCAAATCAACTCAACTCAACACATGACAAGTCAAGTGGCAGCTGGCGAGCCAGGTAAGTAAAAATGCATTGCATAACTTTGATAGGATTGTCACTATTACACATTACACAAGTCCCATCAAAGTGGGGGCGACTGTAGGCACTGCATTTTTACATATAAGTCCCTATGATGAGTCTCATTTGGAGACACTAACTTTTAAGTCACGGAAGTCGCGGGAAATAGACGTCGGAAGGGGAAATTCAGAATAAGTATGTCATCAGATTCATTTCACAAGTTCACTGTTTTCGTTCGTGCTGCATTCACAACCACGTTCAAACGTCAAGCAGATTGCGAGCGTTCGTGTAGCATTCGAATCGGTGTTCGAATGGTGTCGGTATTTCTGGTTTTGCTGCTAGCCTCACACCCAAGCCCAATTAGCCCACCAAAGCCCATAAAACACATCCAAATTAATTAAATACATATTTAACACATGAAAAAATTAAATAAAATCTAAAAATCACATACCAATTTCAAATAAAATCATGCATAATTAAAATCAATCAAATATATCCCTTTCTAATAAAGCAAATATCATGCCTAAACAAAACAAATAAAATATATCATATTCCTAATCTAGCCAAGACATGTCCCCCAATCAAATATATGAACTTCCTAATTAAGCATAATCTTGTCTCCAATCAATCTTGTCTTTTCCTTACATAACACCAAATCATATCCTCCTTTAATGCACAAATCCCTTCCTTGTCAAGCAAGGATTCACCCATCCCCTTTGTCTATAAAAGAAACACATTGCCAAGACACTTCCCCCCTCCAATTCACGCACAGACAGCAAGAAAAAGCCCTAGTCCTCACGACCAAAACAGAACAAGCATCAAAGAATTATCCTTTCATCCCTCACTCTCCATAACCGAAAACATCAAGCCCCCTAAACACCTCCCCATTGTCGAGAATCATCACCCAAAACAGTTCCCTAACGCCACCAAAACTGCATCACCGAAACAGTCACAAAGCCCCACTGTAATCACCGCAAAACACCCTCCCTGAAACTGTCTAACATCACCGAATAAACTACCATAAAACCATACTGCACCTACCGAGAAACAGCAGCCCTGCACCCCTGAAATTATGAAAAACACACCCAAAACAATAGCCTAAATATAGCAAACACAATGACCGCAAATCATCAGTAAAACAACAGCAAAATAACAGTGAAACGGAGCAAAAATGGTAGCTTGAGCAGCGAAACAACGAGAGAAAATGTTGAACCAGTGAACCGGAGGAGTTACGGAGCATCCACCCTTCCGACGACCATGTATGGTACTTCCGAGAGTCGACATAAAAGGTTAGACCTGAGGGCACTTTCGTATTTATTTTTTATTCATCTTTTAATCGTTTTAGTTATTTATTTCGTATGAGAGTCGTTCATGGATGCATGTTGTGGCTTTGAATAAAATGGAAAATGTGTCGCCTCTTGTGGTATATAGGATGGAAACCCATAAATAAATTTTCGTAGCCGAATCCGAATGGAAGGTAGTGCGGTCTGTACTTGGGATACAACTCCACGTACCACTTGAGCAAACGGCGCATATTTTGTTTTATGTTGTTTTGATTCGTTTATTATCCATTATTTAAATTCTTCATGTTATTTGTTTGTGTAATGATGAGATAAAGTGTATGGGCTTAGTAAGTTGGATTAAAGGTCCTCTATTTCGAGGGGTTAAAATCCTTGACCACGACGCTTTGCCGCGCCAGATGATGTATATTCGGTTGACTATAATATGTGTTCAATCAGGTATACGAAGTCTGATATCGTTGTCTTTTTTTTTTTTATGCATTATGATATTAGCTCATGGGCTTAGTAAGTTGGATTAAAGGTCCTCCGTTTCGAGGGGTTAAAATCCTTTACCAAGATGATTTTCCACGCCGGATGACGTATATTCGGTTGAATGTAAGATGTGTTCAATTGGGTACACAAAGTCTGATATCGTTGTCTTTATTTTTATATGCATTATGTCATTAGTGCATGGGCTTAGTAAGTTGGATTAAAGGACCTCCGTTTCGAGGGGTTAAAATCCTTTACCACGATGCTTCGCAGCGCCAGATGACGTATATTCGGTTGAATGTAAGATGTGTTCAATCATGTATACAAAGTTCGATATTGTTGTCTTTATTTTTATGTGCATTATGTTATTAGTGCATGGGCTTAGTAAGTTAGATTAAAGGTCTTCTATGTCGAGGGGTGAAAATCCTTTACCACGATGCTTTACCGTGCTTTGTAGCCCGTTATTATTTATTAGGTGTCAGCTATTCACTCGTTCACGTATGTGTCATGTTGTTTACTATTTTTTTAGGTCACTGCTGTAACCCCATTCGAATGCGTTTCAAAACGCCGCACGAACGCATGTTTTCAGTTTTAGTTCGTTCGAACTCGTTTATGAACGTTCTACGAACGCGAACCTTCTGTTTACCGTTTGAATGCATTTATGAACACTACTCAAACACGAATGTGTTTTGTTTCATTAGGTCTTGTCTCCTTCGAACTCGTTCTCAAACGCTATACGAACGCAAACCTTCTATTTACCGTTCGAACGCATTTTCAAACGCTACATTAACGCGCGTACACTGAACTGAGTCCTTTTCATCACATGTCATGCATAATTGTTTCATAGGTGATTTATCTTGTATCATGTAATCAATCATACTATTTGTATCCATGCATTTATTTATTTGATATGTTCATGAGATGGTATTCAAGCATGTGTAGGCCGTTAGTATGTTACTTGGTTCTTAAGCATGATTTAGCCTATTTGGTTGTTCATTTTCAAGCATGATTAGTCATTTATTTTGCGTTTGGAATTTTCATTATGTCTAGGTTGTTCTTTGTTTTCCGTATTATAGGATCGAAGTATGTTCATGAGATTGGTGTGTGTTATTGCATGTTCGCCGTTATTCCAATTTTCTTTCAAGCGTGATAGTACAATTATTATCTACTGGCATGCCTATGATTGAATGTAATGTGCTTATGACATTGCATGCTAGCCGTATTTATCCTTATGCATGCAAATTGGGACATAGATTATATGTAAATAGGTTGTATGCAAATTCGGACATAGGTTATATGCAAACTTAGATATGAGCCTTGTACTTATGCATGCGAACTTAGGAGTAAATTATCCTTGGAAATAAATGTTGCTTAGGCTTGGTTAAATTATTGCACAAATCATTTCATTACAAATGGCATAAGTAATGGACCATTCCAAACCCAACGGTTTGAGGTCTTCCCTTGCGAGGGGTGAGTGCGGCCTTAAATCTTTGTCCCGGTTCACACCGGGTGGCGACTCCATCATTCTCCGGTTTAGTCCCCTGTGGGCTACTCCGTACTCCCAACCGGGCCGCGAGCCCGGAACAGCATGCGTCACCCAGTTTCTGTGTTCCCACAATATCGCCCTAGAAGACCAGGAGAAAACCACATTTACATGTCCCTATGGTACTTTTGCTTTCCGCAGGATTCCATTTGGATTATGTAATGCACCCGCCACATTTCAGCGTTGCATGATGTCCATCTTCTCAGACATGCTGGAGCAGAGTATGGAGGTATTCTTCGATAATTTTTCTGTGTTTGGAGACTCCTTTGACCACTGCTTGCAAAATTTGGAACATGTGTTACAAAAATATGAAGATACCAACCTGGTACTAACTGGGAGAAATGCCACTTCATGGTGTAGAAAGACATTATTCTTGGACACTGGATCTCACAAAAGGGAATCGAGGTAGACAAAGCAAAGATTGAAACAATTGAAAAACTACCTCCGTCGACATCAGTAAAAAGGATTCGGAGCTTTCTCGGACATGTAGGTTTTTACAGGAGATTTATCAAAGACTTTTCCAAGATTGCTAAACCTCTGTGCAATCTTTTGGAGAAGGATGTGCCTTTCAACTTCACCAAAGAATGCCAGGAAGCTTTTGAGATCTTAAAACAAAAACTGATTTATGCCCCCATTATTGTAGCACCAGACTGGACCCTTCCATTTGAAGTGATGTGCGATGCTAGTGATTTTGTTGTAGGTTCACTTTTGGGACAACGCAAAGCAAAGATTTTCCACACCATTTACTACTCCAGCAGAACTTTGAATGAATCTCAACTCAACAACACAACCACTGAAAATGAGTTGCTCGCAATTGTGTACGCTTTTGACAAATTATGCTCCTATCTGTTGGGTCCCAAAGTAGTGGTCTACACAGATTATTCAGTAATCAAATACTTGATTACGAAGAAAGATGCCAAACCCAGATTGATCCATTGGATACTTCTTTTGCAAGAATTTGACGTGGAAATTCGAGATAGGAAATAGACAAAAAACCAAGTGGAAGATCATCTATCGAGGCTCGAGAATGGAGAAACAGCTGGCAAAGAATTGTCAATCAAAGAAACTTTTCCAGATGAACAGCTGTTTGCCATGAAACAGCAGGATGTCCATTGGTATGTTGACTATGTCAACTTCATTGTATCAAGAAAATGGTCGTTGGAATAGATAACTCAGCAAAGGAAGAAATTCTTCAAAGAAGTCAAGCACTATGTTTGGGATGAGCCGTACCTGTTCAAACGTTATGCTGATCAACTACTGAGACGATGTGTTCCACAGAAGGAGGTCAACAGTGTTCTTCAACATTGTCATTCATCACCATATGTTGGACACTTCAGCGGAAAAAAAACTGCAGCCAAAGTCCTACAATCAGGTTTGTTCTGGCCCATTCTTTTTAAAAATGCTTATCTTTTTGCTCGTCAATATGATAGGGGCCAGAGAATGGGGAATATTTCCAGGAGAAATGAAAGACCTTTGCAAAATATTCTGGAAGTAGAGATATTCGATGTGTGGGGTATAGATTTCATGGGACCCTTTGTTCCATCATTCGGAAACCTGTACATCCTGGTTGTTGTAGACTACGTCTCCAAATGGGTCGAAATAATTGCACTGCCATCCAATGATTCAAAAGTGGTGATCAAATTCCTGAAAAAGAACATTTTCACTCGGTTCGGAACACCTCGGGCAATTATCAGTGATGGTGGCTCACATTTCTGCAACAGATACTTTGATGCACTTCTATCCAAATACGGAGTTACTCACAAGGTTGCCACTGCTTACCATACACAGTCAAATGGACAGGTTGAAGTTTCAAACAGGGAAATCAAAAGAAAGTTGGATCAACAAGGAGGGACTGGTCAACAAAACTGGATGATGCTTTATAGGCCTATCGAACAGCTTACAAGACACTCATTGGTATGTCCCCATATCGATTGGTGTTTGGGAAAGCATGTCATCTACTAGTTGAGCTTGAACACAAGGCGTACTGGGCACTGAAGAAGTTGAATCTTGATTCACAAGCTGCATGAGAGAAACGACTTCACCAACTCAACGAATTGGAGGAATTTCACTTACAGGCTTATGAGAATGGCAAATTGTACAAAGAAAAGACCAAGAAATGGCATGACCGAAAAATAGTGCACAGACAGTTGGAACCAAGGCAGCAGGTGTTGTTGTACAACTCAAGGTTGAAACTTTTCTCTGGAAAGTTGAAATCAAGGTGGTCAGGTCTATTTGTGATCACTCAGGTTTTCCATATAGAGCTGTTGAGTTACTGGTGTTGGACAATTATGACCCATAGCGTCACTATTTGTAAAAGACATTATGTTTTTATACAAATTAATTATGTAGAAAGAGAAATTGCCTTTTATCATTTCGTAATTAGAGTACATAAATGTGTGAATGATGAAAGTCCTTATGATTAGTTTTGGATTGAGATAATATGAGACAGTATCAATCCACGACGTTTGAATCATTAAATATCTCTAGTTGTGGTATTATCGAGACTGGACATCGATAATGCGGAATAGACTAGTATCGCACTTGTGCTTGTTATGGAAGCGTATCAGTATAGTTTTCATATATTTAAGTATTGGATACTTATGCAAGTGTGGTAGGAGGTTGTGTTTACCGATGGTACGGAAACAGCTTCGCTATGGATAGACCCCTCGAAAATCCCATTGGTAGTATGACTATGTGTCTATAGGAGTCCACATCAGGGTAGGTGTATTTGGTCTTAACCTGAGACTTGCATCGCTAGTACTTGTGACAATCAATACGCTTTGGTTTTGGTCGTCCAGGACTTTAACAGGTTCTGTGTACGCCTCTTCTGAGTTTATTGAGAATCGTAGTGTATTGGGTGTGATGTCAAGACGGAAGTATCACTTCAGTCATATGGAGATGATGGTCACGCAGGGATACAGAACTGGTTCTCTAAAGGGTTGCAACCATCGGGATAATATGACTAGGTCTTGATTATCCGATAATAAAGAGACTAGTTGCTAGTGATTCGATATATGCTTCGTACGGGGCAGACACTATTCCAGCCCCATGCCTTGCATGTGACATCCGATACTGGATCGTAATATGCAATACTACGTATACTACGCCTGACATAGATTATATATTCCATTAAGAAAATTTCTGGAGAATTGGGTAGGCATGGCGCTTTGCTAGAAGCCAACCTTGTCTCGTAAATCGGTAAGAACGTAATACGAGGTAAGTACGTGTTCGGATAGTCCGATGACCAGATTTACTGCCAACATATCCAGGGATCTCTTGGGTCATTTCCCGAAGATTCACCGATGACGTATGATTCGAACTTTATTAATCTGAGATTAATAGCGGAGAGACTTTATCTGGGATAAAGTACTATTAGAAGAGAGAGAACGATTAATTTGGAATTAATCGATCAAATAATATATTATATATATTATACGAAATTAGATTTCGACTCGGAATTAAAATTAGATTTTAATTCGGGCTAACGAGTTAATTTAGAATTAATTCGCTAGCGACGTGAATAGTAATTTTACTAGGCATAATTATTTAATTGAATTTGACTTAATTACGTCGAAACGGAAAAATTTGTTAATTCAGAATTAACGAACCCGAGCCCGGAATATATTTACGACGCCACTCTAATTTTGAATCAAGTGCGGCCACAAGTCACATCGCGAGTCACATCACTTGTCATTTTAGTGATAGACATCAAGTCACCTTTTTGGTGAGTGACATGCAGTCACTATTCATGATGTTGGTAGGTGTGGACATTTAATGCAATCATGATTAGGCCGTTAGTATGTTTCATTCAGCCTCTTTGTTTTCCGCATTATAGGATCGAAGTATGTTCATGAGATTGCTGTGTGCTATTGCATGTTCGCTGTTATTCCAATTTTCTTTCATGCGTGATAGTACAATTATTATCTATTGGCATGCCTATGATTGAATGTAATGTGCTTATGACATTGCATGCTAGCCGTATTTATCCTTATGCATGCAAATTGGGACATAGATTATATGTAAATAGGTTGTATGCAAATTCGGACATAGGTTATATGCAAACTTAGATATGAGGCTTGTACTTATGCATGCGAACTTTGGAGTAAATTATCCTTGGAAATAAATGTTGTTTAGGCTTGGTTAAATTATTGCACAAATCATTTCATTACAAGTGGCATAAGTAATGGACCATTCCAAACCCAACGGTTTGAGGTCTTCCCTTGCGAGGGGTGAGTGCGGCCTTAAATCTTTGTCCCGGTTCACACCGGGGGCGACTCCATCATTCTCCGGTTTAGTCCCCTGTGGGCTACTCCGTACTCCCAACCGGGCCGCGAGCCCGGAAACATGCGTCACCCAGTTTCTGTGTCCCACAATATCGCCCTAGAAGACCAAGAGAAAACCACATTTACATGTCCCTATGGTACTTTTGCTTTCCGCAGGATTCCATTTGGATTATGTAATGCACCCGCCCCATTTCAGCGTTGCATGATGGCCATCTTCTCAGAAATGCTGGAGCAGAGTATGGAGGTATTCATCGATAATTTTTCTGTGTTTGGAGACTCCTTTGACCACTGCTTGCAAAATTTGGAACATGTGTTACAAAAATATGAAGATACCAACCTGGTACTAACTGGGAGAAATGCCATTTCATGGTGTAGAAAGACATTATTCTTGGACACTGGATCTCACAAAAGGGAATCGAGGTAGACAAAGCAAAGATTGAAACAATTGAAAAACTACCTCCGTCGACATCAGTAAAAGGGACAGGAGTCGTTTCTCGACATGTAGGTTTTTACAGGAGATTTATCAAAGACTTTTCCAAGATTGCTAAACCTCGCACTTCTAGTAGGAGTGGCGCTCGTTCTCGCACTTCTTCAGTGGGATCAGAAAATTCACGCACTGGCCTATGTACAAAATCAGGACTCTTCTTCCACCATCACCTCTTGCATTGTAACTCTGCGGTACCTCCATTCCAGGGAATTTTACCGTGGAGGGAAGTTAGAGTGGATTTTGGGTTTTTAGAAATTTTAATAGAAATATAAGGTTGCCTTCGTAATTGTATAAAATAATTTTGGCTCATTGGTAATTTTTTTCCATATAAACGGTAAGGCTAAATAGGTCTTTAATTCGAATGAATATGTAGAAAATAAGAAAATAAATTTATGACAATTATTTATCATGAATTAATGACCGAAGGTTTCATGAGATATATGTCATAAATTCATAACACAAATTATTATACTATACAAAAATATAATAAAAATATGATATATTTAAAAAAAAAATTCATATATTCCCTTGTTTCTAGTAGTGTTAAAACCAGTTAGGTTTTATATCATTTTTGTTCAGCCATCGGAGAGGAGAAGAAGGGAATAAATAAGGAGCAAGATAAAATAAAAAAAGAAATACCAATCCTTTTACATTAAAAGATCGAAAAAAATTACTGATATTTTAAATTGATACTAATTTCATTAATATAATAACACAAACCTCACGTGATAGTTGTTATTAGATAAAGATAAGGAGGCCTTCCTAGAATTACATACATACATACATATATATATATATATATTGGAGGTAGTTTTCGGACCCGAGAATAGTCGAAGTACGAAAAAATGGTAGTAAATGGATTTCACTTACCAAGATGGGGCTCGAGCTCTTAACAAGGATGAGGGTCCGGGCTCGGAGGTGACTGACCCAACCAATGGATCATATTTGCTATATTTGAAGACCGACCTGATGAACAGGGATAACCGGCCGAGACATAGTCACATACACCCGAGGAATGTGATTACTAGAAGATACAAGTTAAAAGAAAGTTATAACAGTTCAGATTGTCACCGATGGAAGCTATTTCTCAATATTTCTATATGAAAAGGGGCTCAGTGTAGGCTTGACCTTTTTGAATAGAAGTTGGGGGGAGTAAAGGTTTTTCTACTGACCCGACCTTCTGATAGATGCAAGGAAGGGCTTCGTTTATTTCGGCATATCGACCCAAGGATATGGATCGGGGATGCTGCCTTATACTCTTAAACAGTGGTTTGAGCTTCCCAAAGATTGATGAGATGGAAGTAGGCCTGCGGCTGATAGGATGGAAGAGAGCTTCAAGCTTATTGATTGACATACGCAACCGTGTGGGTGGTTGGAATACAGGCTAGTACATGAGCAGAGCGTGTAACAGTTACTAAGAATTGGCAATTTAATGAGGTTCAGATGGCAAAGAATAGCAGTGTCAGACGGCTGAGCTATTATTCGTATGGTAATTGGGGAAGAGAGCCTATGCAATAATGGCTGAGTAACGTGGCTGGCGTCACGAGTTGGTGTAATAGTGGAATTTGACCTAGTATATAAAAGGGGTTGAAGATTCAATGTAAATGGTTGGTCATTTTTATTATAAGCACACTCGTAACTTGTAATAGAGAGAAAAGAGTCATGTTCAGATAGAGAGAAAAGGAGGTCGGTCTGACCCGAGATGGTGATAGAAGATTTTATTCCCTTTGTACCCCGTGGACGTAGGTCGGATCCATTCCGCCGAATCACGTTAAATCATCTATGTTGTCTGTGTGTTTTCTCATTTTCTTGTTAAGTTTGTATTTGTTTCCCATCAAATCAAACAAATTCACAGTTGATAGCGGTTTGTTCGAGGAGTGATTTTCCCGAATTGTCCATGAAATGAAAAACAGTCGTCAACAATATATATATAGAGACGGTCTTTATAGAACTATCTAATTAATAAATGACATATATTTTAATTATTTTTCTCTCTATTTTAATTGGTTATTCTCAAAATAATTGGGACCACGTGCCATTTATTAATCGAATGGTTCTATAGAGATGATACTATATATGTTTTTCTCTCTAGTATGGGTGTGAATTGGTCGGTTCGGTCGGTTAATCCTTGATTTTTTAACCGAACCGAAATTTTCAGTTAAGTAAATGTGTAACCGATTTAACCATATTATGACACATAACCATTAACTAATTTAACCATTATATTTCGGTCGGATTTGGTTAATTCGGTTATTGACCTGTCCACCAAATATAAATTCATCAACTAAACATTCGACAAAGCAATTTAACACAAATATAAATTCATATTCATCAAATTTAATATTTAACTCAATATTATGATATTTTGGGTTTCTTAATAGCCAATAATTTAATAATTTTTGGTTTTAACAATTTATCAAACAATCGGTCTATAAAATTTTGTTATTTACTTATTTAGGGTTTTGAAGCATGTATATATTTTGGTTAATCGGTTGGTTCAGTTATACGAATCTCATAACCGTCACCGAACCGAATAATCGAAAAAGTTAAAAATTTTAACCGTAATAACCGAACCGTTATAAAAAAATAGATTGGAACGGTTCGATTAATCGGTTAAAACCGATTAATGCACACCCCTATTCTCTAGGTTGAAAGGGAAAATACAAAAAGTATCCATCAAACAAGATTTTACCCAATAGAGATCAAACACATGTGTCTTTAGCATCATCGTTATTATCATACACGAGTAATAATAAAAACAATAGATAAATAGTAACATGGCAAAAGCATAAGAGTGGGAAGAAACATTACACACTCAAACCTTAGAAGTGATCGTGTGATTCATTGGGAGAATGGATCTCTTGCTGTTGCCAAATCACGCAAATTCAACGCCTCTCACCACAGTGGGGTTCTTGGAAAGAGCTGCCACTGCCTACACAGATAGTCCTTCTATAGTGTACAACAACACTACCTACACTTGGTCACAACCCACCGCCGATGTCTCCAGGTGGCTTCATCACTATCGTCCATTGGCATGGAGCGGGGCGATGTTATCTCCGTTGTGGCCCCCAACGTTCCTTCTATGTACGAACTTCAGTTCGGAGTTCCCATGTCTGGCGCGATTCTTAATAGCATCAACACACGCCTTGACGCACGCAGTCTTTCCATACTCCTGCAACACAGCGAATCAAAGCTCGTTTTTGTTGACCATCTCCATAGCTCTCTTGTCCTTGAAGCTCTCTCTTTGTTCCCACGTAACACCAAAAGACCACATCTCGTCCTCATTGATGACGATGCTGCAGCGTCAAAAACTCCAACCCCAACCGTTGATTTCATTGACACCTACGAGGGTTTCGTTGAAGAAGGAGATCCGAAGTCAAGTGGGTCCGGCCTAAAAGTGAGTGGGACCCTATGATATTGAACTACACATCAGGCACAACATCATCTCCTAAAGGAGTTGTTCACAGCCATAGAGGCATCTTCCTTCTCACCGTTAATTCTTTGATCGACTGGGCTGTTCCTAAGCTGCCGATTTTTCTGTGGACCCTACCTATGTTTCATGCAAATGGGTGGGGCTACACTTGGGGAATGGCTGCCGTTGGTGGCACCAACATTTGTCTAAGAAAATTCGATGCATCGAAGATTAGCGATCTGATTAAAAAAAACAACGTGACTCACATGTGCGGAGCTCCAGTAGTGCTCAACATGATATCAAACTCTCCCGATTTCGATCCGTTAAAGAACAAGGTTCAAATTCTAACAGCCGGTTCGCCACCGCCAGCACCGGTTCTCTCCAGAACGGAGTCAATGGGTTTCGTAGTGAGTCACGGTTATGGGTTGACCGAAACAGCTGGGCTCGTAGTGTCATGTGCGTGGAAACCTGAATGGGATAAGTTAGGTCTTGAAGAGAGAGCCAAATTGAAGGCTAGACAAGGAGTTAAGACAGTTGGGTTAACGGAGGTTGACGTCGTTAACCCTGAGACAGGAGAGAGTGTGGAAAGAGACGGCGTGACACTTGCGAAGTCGTTTTGAGAGGTGGGTGTGTGATGCTTGGTTACTTTAAAGACAAGGAAGCTACAGAAAGATGCATTAGCGAAGACGGTTGGTTTTATACTGGAGATGTTGCTGTGATGCATCCGGATGGTTATGTAGAGATAAAAGATAGATCAAAGGATGTGATAATAAGCGGAGGAGAGAATATATGCAGTGCTGAGGTTGAGTCAGTGTTGTATTCGAACGCGGCGGTGAATGAAGCGGCGGTGGTGGCGATGCCGGACAAGTTCTGGGGGAGACGCCATGTGCGTTTGTGAGTTTGAAGAAAGAGTTGAGTGAGAGTGAGAAACCGACAGAGAAGGAAATAATAAGTACTGCCGAGGAAGGTTGCCGCGATACATGGTGCCTAGAAAAGTTGTTTTTTCCGATGAGCTTCCTAAAACTTCAACGGGCAAAATTCAGAAGTTTTTGCTTAGAGATATCGCTAAGTCTATGTATTGAATCGTTTTTAATGATCATGTTGTCCTGTTCTTGCATGCATGTTTTATGAGAATTAAGATCATATTCAGCATGGTTTGTATTGAATATTAAATTAATAGTCAATACATATTGATTTGTGTGGTCAGTTTTATGAAACCAATAATATAATACATGATTTTATTATTTGAAAAGTAATATAATCTTATGTGTGCTTAATTTTTTTTTTTTTATCAATGTAATTGAAATGAATTTATATGTATCTTTAAGTGTTTATATATCAATATAATTGATAGTTTTTGAAAATGAATTTAAATATAATTAAATCTAAAATATTTATTATTATTAATATACACATGATAAATATTATAAAAAAAAATTCCACACTTTAACTCAATAAGAAAATCCATATTCCTTGTCTTGAATTTTAAATTTATCAATTGGTTTGCTTGACTCGATCAACCATATAAACATTTATCTTCCCTCAAAATTAATCTTTTAAGGTCAGCTATTTTGTTTTTTCTCAGTTTTAACACTGAATAAAGTTTAATGTGATTGACTGAATGTTGAATAGACTCAAAACTGTATTCACATTATTGTATCTACATGTTAGAAATATTTTGATGTTAATTTATTTGAAATATAATCAGTTATAAAAATTATTTATAATAATATACTATGTTGTTTATTTTAGGTAAATAATTGTTCGGGGGTAAATTTGTGACTAGGGATGACAATTTTACCCACAAATCAGTAAAAACACATTTGTAATGGGTAGGATTTGGTAAATATTTAAGCGGGTTTGGTGATTTAAAACAAAACCCGCTGCGAGTTTGGTGCAGGTTTGGTAATTAAGCAAAACCAGCGGATAGCCACTGTGGGTATCCAATACCCGCATATTTTAAACTTTTATTTATGTGTCATAATTTACAAACTGTCAAATACGTTTTTTTTCTATGTTATGAAAAAGTTTCAATGTTTAATTAAAAAGATTGTATTATTAAGATAGTAAGAGAATTCAATATTTTAAAAACCCGCAAAAAAATCTACCTGGTACCAGTGCGGGTTTGATAATTTATTTTTATATGCGGGTGCAGATTTGGTAATGAAAATTAAAATCCGCAGCAGATATGATACAGATTTGATAATTTATTTACATATACGAATACTGATTTAATAATAATAAACTCACACCAAACCCTACTCATTTAATAATATTTTTCATGAAAAAGTATGTTATTTGAATGATTTTGGATGTGTATTGGGTGGTGGATTAATTTCGAAAATCGAGGTGAAAACGCGAGAAAATGGCGAAATTTGCATCGAAATGGACTCGCCATGTCCCGGCTGTAAACCCAGCGAACTGGGCACTGTTCAGGCAGCCCAAGGGTTGACCGAACACTGCCTGAGTGACCGGGTTGTCCCGGCTCAGCTGTTGGTCAACCGGTTTGAGACCGTTTGCCCGTTACGCGTATTATTTGTCGAAAAAATGTTTTTGTAAAATAATTCATCGTGTAACGAAATATATTACGTTATTAAATGTTAATAATAATATATTTAAACTTATTTGGGTGAATTAAAAATATTTGATATTTATTAATTAGCTCGGAAAATTTTAAAATGTTTAAAAATCATTTTCGCCTTCCACTGCGCATACCCTAACATAAATGGTATCAGAGCGTCTGATCTCATATCCAAAATAATTTTTCATGCCTTAAATATTTGATATTTAATTCAATTTATTTTACACATGCTTTAGAATTAATTGATTGGATCAATATTTTTTGGTTGTTTGACAGTTTTTGTAAAATCCCTATAATAAGACTGTGTTTTGTGGGTGTATTGTACACTAATGGGTTCGTCTCGTCAATACGGATATAAATATTTTCTTGAAACCGTGGTTGTATCTGCCAAAGCAGTGCGGCTATGGTTAATGGAAATTTATTTATACTGCTAAAACTTATTTGATAAGAAACAAATTCAAGCGAAAATGCATACCAATAGATGCCAAAGCAGTGAGGTAGTGCATAAGTACCTTGGATATGTACATTGACGAGTATTGCCTTGAATACGCCTCATCCAATAGATGCCAAAGTAGTGAGGATCGGAAACGGTTCAGGACCTATTTTCTAAGAGTCACATTTGATGTGATTGATAATTATTATCTACTTTCAAATATTTTTGGGCACAATGTGCCAAAGCTGTTTATTCAAATATATTTGCGAGGTCTACTTCATTCTATAGAATTTAATTTAAATATTGATTTTTTGTATTTTGTTTGAGGATTATTAATTTATGTAAATAGTGGGAGGACATCATTATATTAAAAATCCAAGATATGTTGGATGTTTTGTGATATTGATGAAATTACTGTTATCTGCTAACGTCTGTTTCTTTTGTACAGTTTGCGATGACAGCTACTACTTCTAATCTTTTTGCATGTGTCTTGGACGCAAACAAACTGACTGGTCCTGAGAACTTTAGTGAATGAGAATTAGATCTTAAGATAGTATTGAGATCAAAGAAGTTGGGTTATGTGCTGGATAATCTAGTACCATTGGATATTGTTCCGAAGTCGAAATTTGAAGAGAGGGTGACATTTCAAAAATTGAGAATGATGGTATGAGAGTCAGGTCACTCATTCTCTGTACTATGTCTTCTGATCTAAAGAGGCAATATGCTGATATGTCTGACTCCTTTAGTATCATAACTCAGCTTCGGGAGCTATTTCTAAACCAGGAATAGACCTTGGTGTACAAATCTTCGTGGAATTGTTCGACACTCGTTTGGCTGATGGCAAGCCAGTGAGTCCACATGTCCTGAACATGATGGATCTGATTGAGAAACTTCCAAAGTTTGACTTTCAGCTAAATGAGACATTGGGCAGGAATTTGATTCTTGGTTCACTCCCACCGGCATATTCCTAGTTCATTATGAACTTCAACATGCATGGTATTCGTTATCCCTACAGTCAGTGCATAAGATGCTTTAGACTGATGAGTAGGACATTAAGAAGAGTGTGCCGACACTCATCTCGAAGTCCTCTTTGCCTAGTTCTTCTTCTTCTCAATCTATGAGATCGAGCAAGAAGAATAAGAAAAAGGCAAAGAAGACTGGCTTCGGTGTTCCGTCGAAATGAAAGGTTGAAAAGCCAAGCAAGTCGAAGAAGAAAAAAGCTGATGAGGATAAATGCCACCATTGTGGCAAGATTGGACATTGGAGGCGCAAATGTCCAGACTACATAGCTTCCGTTAGACGGGAGAGAGCCGCCGCATTAGGTATGTTTATTTTCCCTATCATTGATATCTCTTTGGCTTGTGAAGCCATTAGTTCTGGATGGGTTTTAGATTCTGCTAGTCTGATTCACATCTGCAATTCATTGCAGGGACTGAGGGTTAGTAAGATGCTTAATCCAGGGGAGATACAACTGCGTTTTGGGAATGAAGATTCCTTATCTGCAGCAGCCGTTGGTGAATACGAGATTCGGCTATCCAGAGGCAGCATCATTTTGACAGATTGTGTTTTTGTGCCTGGTTATTTAGCTAATATTATATCCTTGTTTGTATTAGATACAAAAGGATATCGTGTACATATTAAGAATCGTTATATATATATATAATATGAATGATATTTTATTACAGAAATATTCAAATTCGCAAGTTATTATATTTGCATGTCATTAGAGATGTTTATGAAATTGGGGATAATAAACGTAAAAGATCTGAAATAACTGATACTGAATTGTGGCATATGCGATTAGGTCATATAGGTGTACGACGCCTAACCCAGTTGGTTAAGAATGGTTTGATTGAGAATCTAACCATACAATATTTTCCAACTTGTGAATGTTGTATTCAGGGTA
This sequence comes from Zanthoxylum bungeanum, assembly GCA_019454045.1. NCBI lineage: Eukaryota > Viridiplantae > Streptophyta > Magnoliopsida > Sapindales > Rutaceae > Zanthoxylum > Zanthoxylum bungeanum. The sequence continues at coordinate 5,072 of SKCR01004999.1, read as the reverse complement.
AAATGACCAAAGCCCATTTACTGGTGTTGGACATCGGGCCACTGACTTATTGGAACTCGTAAATAGTGATGTATTTGGTCCTATAAGTCAAACTGCTCATAGTGATTTTTCTTATTTCGTAACATTTGCCGATGATTTGTCACGGTATGATTATGTTTATTTGATGAAACATAAATCGGAAAACTTTGAAAAGTTCAAAGAATTTTGAAACGAAGTAGAAAAATAAACAGGTAAATTCATCAAATCCCTTTGATCAGATCGATGGGGTGAATATATGAGTAGTGAATTTACCGAGTATCTTAAAGAGAATGAGATTCTCACTCAATATACTCCTCCAGGTACTCCACAGCACAATGGAGTATCTGAAAGGAGAAATCAGACCTTATTGGATATGGTATGATCTATGTTGAGTTTTTACCGATCTGCCTTATTTTTTGTGGGGGTATGCTCTTCTGACTGCTGCACATCTGCTGGATAGGGTTCCTTCTAAAGTTGTTCCCACTACTCAATATGAGATATGGGTTGGTAGTAAACATAACCTTAATTATATTAGGGTTTCGGGCTATCCTGCATACGTCAAGGTGACGCAGCAGGATAAACTTTTGCCTCGAGGGCAAAAGTTAGGTTTGTTGGATATATCCTTCGAATTCCAAAAGATATCAATTCTATGAAACCGAGCATCGAAATGTGTTTGTAGATCATTTTGCCAAATTTCTTGAAGAATAATTTTTGGCAGAGGGTGGTAATCATAAAAAGGTTGAACTTGATGAAGTCCAACCTATAGATGACAGACCGATAGAGGAATCACAGATTCAGATAGAAGCAGAACCTTCTAGTTCCAGCTCCGTAGGTCTACTAGGATATCGAGACCTCATGAGCGCTTGTATTTGATACAAGACAATAGTCTCGATGTGCTCCTTGTTGAGGAAACTGATCTATATACCTACAAAGAAGCAATGTTAGACATTGATTCCGCTAAATGGTAGGAAGCCATGAATTCTGAAATAGACTCTATACATCAGAATCAAGTATGGGACTTGGTTCCGCTTTCTGAGGGAATCGTTCTCGTAGGTTGTAAATGGGTTTACAAAGGAAGCGCGGGCCTGATGGAAAAAGTTGAAACCTTCAAAGCCCGACTGGTTGCTAAAGGTTACACTCAAAGGCCAGTGTGGACTATGATGAAACCTTTTCGCCAGTAGCGATGTTAAAGTCTATTAGGATTTTGTTGGCTATCGTGCTTACCATGATTATGATATTTGGAAAATGGATGTCAAAACGACTTTTCTTAATGGATTTCTTGATGAAGAAATCTATATGGAACAACCAGAGGGTTTTGTCTCCAGCCAAAATTCCGGCATGGTATGTAAGCTTAAGAAGTCCATTTATGGGCTTAAACAAGCTTCGCGGAGTTGGAATCTTCATTTTGATGAGGTAATCAGATTGTCTGGTTTTCTAAAAAATGAAGAAGAACCTTGTGTTTATAAGAAGGTTAGTGGGAGTATGATCATGTTCTTAGTGCTTTATGTTGACGATATCCTTATCATTGGAAATGATCTTGGAATGATGTAGGGTGTTAAAGCATATCTCTGTAAAAATTCTCCATGAAAGACTGGGTCAAGCTTCCTATATACTGGTATAAAACTCTATATGGATAGAGAAGGAAGCTGATTGGGTTTTTTCAATCTTCGTACATAGATAAGATCCTAAATAGGTACAACTTTAGCAATTGTAAAATTGCTAATATACATTTTCGCATGGTATTCATCTTTTGAATAAGATGTGTCCTCAGATGGAAGATGAAAAGGCTAGAATGTCTTGTCAGCCTTATGCATCATGCTTAGGATGTTGGAAAATTATGATCCATATCATCACTATTTGTAAAAAGACATTGTGTTTTTGTACAAATTAATTATGTGACAAAGAAATTATTATTTTATCATTTTGTAGTTGGATTACTGGATGTATATAAATGATAAAGTCCTTATGATTAGTTCCGGATTAATAAGATATGAGACAGTATTAATCCACGAACGGTTTAATCATTAAATATCTCTAGTCGTAGTATTATCGAGACTGGACATCGATAATGCGGAATAGACTAGTATTACACTTGTGCGCGTTATGAAAGCTTAACGACATAGTTCTAATATATTTAAGTATTGGATACTTATGCAAGTGTGATAGGAGGTTCTGTTAGTTGTTGGACCGGGAACAGCTTCGTTTCGGATAGACCCATCGAAATCCCATTGGTAGTATGACTATGTGTCTATGGGAATCTGAATCAGGGTAGGTGTATGTGGTCTCAACCTGAGACTTGCATCGCTAATACTTGCGACAATCAGTACGCTTTGGTTTTGGTCATCCGGAGCTCTAACAGGTTCTGTGTACGCCTCTTATGGGTTTGCTGAGAATCGTAGTGTATTGGGTGTGATGTCAAGATGGAAGTATCACTTCAGTCATATGGAGATGATGATCATGGAGGGATACAGAACTAGCACTGTTAAATGTTATAGCTATCGGGATAATATGACTAGGTCATGATTATCCGATTATATAGACTAGTTGCTAGTGATCCGATATATGCTTCGTACGGGGCAGACACAGTTCCAGCCCCAGGCCTAGCATTTGACATCCGATACTAGATCTTAATACGCAATACATAGTATACTATGTCTGATGCATATTATATATTCTGAAGAATTGGGTAGGCACGGTGCTTTGCTAGAAGCCAACCATGTCTTATAAATCGGTAAGAACGTGGTACGGAGTACACACGTGTTCGGATAGTCGGATGACCGATCGGATTTTCTGACCGTATTTTCCAACAAATCCATGGATCTCTTGGGTCACTTCCCAAAGATTCACCGATGACATTTGACTGGAACAAAATTAATCTAGGATTAATTATGAGAGAGAAATTAATCTAGGATTATTACGGCAAGAATTTATCTGGGATAAAAATACAAATAGAAGAGAGAACACGATTAATTTGGAATAATCTATTAAATATTATATTGGATATATTAATTGAAATCGGATTTCAATGCGGAATTAAAATTGTATTTTAATTCGGGCGAACAAATTTATTTGGAATTAATTCGTAAGCGACTTACGTAATAATTTTGCTAGGTATTATTATTTAATTAAATTGGATTTAATTACGTCGCGACGGAAAATTCGTTTAATCGGATTAAACGAATTCGGGCACAAAGTGTGTTGAGAAAGCTAACTTGAATTTTGAATTTAAGTGGTGGGACCCACTAACTTACATCAATTGTCAACTAGTTGATTGAAGTAGATTGTGTTGGACAGTTATGACCAATAGCGTCACTATTTGTACAGATCATGGTGTTGTTGTACAAATTAACTATGTGACAAAGGAAATTGCTCTTTTATCATTTGTGATTAGATCACCAAGATGTACAAATGATGAAAGGTCCTTATGATTAGTTCCTGGATTGAGATGATATGAGACAGTATCAATCCATGAAGGTTTAATCATAAATATCCCTATTCAGAGTATTATCGAGATTGAACATCGATAATGCGGAAAATACTAGTATTACACTTGTGCGCGTTGTGAGGGCATAACGACATAGTTCTCATATATTTGGGTATATGATACTCATGCAAGTGTGATAGGAGGTTGTGTTTTACCAATGGTACGGAAAACAGCTTCGCTATGGATAGACCCCTCGGAATTCCATTGGTAGTATGACTATGTGTCTATGGAAGTCTGAATCAGGGTAGGTGTATTTGGTCTTAACCTGAGACTTGCACCGCTAATACTTGCGACAATCAATATGCTTTGGTTTTAGGTCGTCCAGGGCTTTAACAGGTTCTGTGTACGCCTCTGCTGGGTATATTGAGAATCGTAGTGTGTTGGGTGTGATGTCAAGACAGAAGTATCACTCCAGTCATAGTGGAGATGATGGTCACGTAGGATACGAGACTGGTTCTCTTATATACTGCAGCTATCGGGATATTATGACTAGGTCATGTATATCCGATAATAGAGACTAGTTACCAGAGATCTGATATGTGCTTCGTACGGGGTAGACACAATTCCAGCCCCAGGCCTAGCATGTGACATCCGATACTGGATCGAAATACGTAATACTACGTATACTACGCCTGATATATATCATTTATTCCTGTAAGGATATTTCTGGGGAATTGGGTAGGCATAGCGTTTTGCTAGAAGCCAACCTTGTTTTGTAAATCGGTACAAATATAGTACTAGGTACTTATGTGTTCGGATAGTCCGACGACCGGATTTACTGTCATCATATCTGGGGATCTCATGGGTCGCTTCCCGAAGATTCACCGATGACGTATGACTCGCACTTAATTAATCTGGATTAATTAGATGAGAGGGAAAACTAATCTGGGATTAATTACGGAGATATTTTATCTGGGATAAAATATTTATTAAAGAGAGAAAATGATTAATTTGGAATTAATCGATAAAAATAATATATTCGATATATTATAGGAAATTGGATTTCGACGCAGAATTGAAATTAGATTTTAATTTGGGCGAACGAGTTAATTTAGAATTAATTCGTTAGCTAGGTGAATAGTGATTTTGCTAGGCATAATTATTTAATTACGTCGCAACTGAAAATTCGTTAATTTGGAATTAGCGAACCCGAGCCCGGGAGTGTTTGCGAACGTACTCGCATTTCGAATTCAAGTGCGGCCCGCAAGTCACATCAAGCGTCAAATCACTAGTCAATCGATTAATGTGACAACTTGTCACTTTTGATGTGATTGATAGTAGTTGTTAGAAGTTGTTGATTGGCATTATTGTTTGACTTTTTGATAGCCAAATTTTTGGTAAATCAATAATGTGTATTAGATACACAAATATAACAACCAACACATCTCACTCTCTCCCTTTCTCTTCCTCTCTCTCACGCCCAAATGGGCAGTTTTCTTCTTCTGTTTCCACCCCACTGCCGAGAATGAAGAAGAAGTGCAAGGGTAATTTTTGTGGCAAAAATTACCAAGTGCTAGCACACAATCAGGGTCTTGCGAAGGTGATAGGGAAACCCACTCGTGAGCTTGGA
>SKCR01004998.1:0-73140 GCA_019454045.1 Zanthoxylum bungeanum | reverse complement strand
CCTTGGCTGAATGCTTGATGGAGGATTAGGGACTTGATTTTTTGATTAAATAATGTTGGACATATATTTAAGATAAAATATGATTAATGGATTAATTTGATATTTTGGGAATATTGATTTAAAGGATTAATCATGATAATACACTTTAATTAATTAAGTATAAAATTTGGAATTTTAAAATTTGGTTAGTTGGGCTTAATTTTGAATTGGGCCTAAAACTATTATATTTGGACATAATGGGCTTGGTTGGGCCAAGTAGATTTGGACCATTGGATTGGATCCAAATGGGACCTAAATCACACCATTTAAGCCCAAATGTAATAAATGGGCTTTTATGTTTAATTGGGCCTTATGGGCTTGATATTGATTTTATGGCATATGGGGTGATTCCTTATTGGGCTTGGTAATTAGGTTTGACCCATACATTGACCAAAACCAAAGCCTAAAGAAATCAATTGAAAGCCCATCGGACTTTAATTAAACGGACATTAGATGTTAGTTGGGCTTTGAGACCCGATTGTATTAGATTTGGAATCTAAGTTATAAAAGCACAATAAAAGTGTAAATATTTAATTTAGAATTAAATAATAGGATTAGTATTGAATACGACTTAAATTGGATTTAACGAGTAGTTCGATATAATTCGTGAATTCATACTATAAGTATTTATTCTCAAATTGAGTTGGACTCGCGCAAATGCAAACAATTGTTTGAACATTGTATTGGTCACCTAATTAAAGACTAATTAATGGATTTGATTGGTTGTATAACATGCCTTGAATGAATGAATGTGGATGTGATGGTATGAATAGTGTATATCGGATGGATATTAGAAGGGAAGGGTAATTTTAGAAATTATTGTAAATTTAGAATTTATAAATTGGACCTGGGGGTCCAGCCTTTCTCTTATTGTCTCTTTGTATTCTCTTCTCACCTCTTTCCCTCAATGTAATGAGGTTTCTCTTATTGTATTATGTAATTGGGTAAGAGTAGAATAGTGCTAGCGGGGAGAGGAAAGGGTGAGTTTGTTCTAGGAACAAGTTGTTGTTCATATCCATCTGTATATCACTATTACTTTACTTTACGCGCTTTATGATGTTTTAGAAGCATGCTTAAGGGTGTATGATGATGAGACCAACAAAGATAAATTAATTGGTTGCCAATTACGCGAAAAATCCCTCAAACAATATTAAGCGTTATCCTTCCATTGAATGATTCTTGTTCAAGATCCGAAGTTGGCATTGGTTTGTTTGGCCAAAGTCAAGTCCTTTGTCAATCAAGGATGTACTTGAATCATGAGAGTTTTGTTGCATATCGGTGTCTTGTCCAAAAATCGTGATTTTTTATTGGCCAAAGTCAAGATCACTTTTTGTCCAATGACATTGATTACGAAACTTTCCTCGTCAATGGGTTCGCTTAACTGGAATCATTAGGTTTGTTTTTGGCCAAAGCCAAGGCCTAGATGATTCGGAGGATAGGGTTAGGAAAATGTAATGGATACATTGACATTATACATAGTTTCGGACTTGGATGTCCACCTAACCGGATCTAGGAATTGGATGAGATCCAATTGATCATATAGATCTACCTAAGTTAAATAGCATACAGCTTTTATTGGCCAAAGTCAAGGTTGTGTGTTATTTAACGGGATCCTAGCCCACTAGGAAATGCGATTTCCCGAGTTCTCCACAAGAGGTTAGAGACCTGAAGAAAATAGTAGGAGGCTATTATTGAATTTGCAATTTCGTTCAGATACTTAGCCTTAACCGTCTTTCAAAATTATTTCGTCAATATTTATAATATTAGTTGGACTAATATATTGTTTATTTTGCTTGTAACAGTTTGACTGTACCCATAACATCGTTGACTTTATAGTTGGACTATAGTTGTCAAGATGACTGGCAAGGGTAATGTCCGCGACATAATCATGGGCGATAATGTCTTCAAAGGGACAAAACTTTGCCGACTGGGAAATGAACCTCAAGATAGTGCTTGGGGCTGAGAGGGTGCTGTATACTATTCAGAGACCTCTCCCGCCTAAACCCACTGAGCCACTGGAGCTAGAGTTATGGAAGACTCATAGTGACGATTGTGACCAAGCTCAGTCAGTTATGCTAGCTGCAATGACCCAGCATTCAGACGCCAGAACAGGGACTTGGATCCCTATAACATGATGGCAAGATTGCGTGATCTCCACCGCACCAACAAGCGGATGGAGAGGTACGAGCTAGTAAGGAAACTCTTCCGCTCCCGGATGACAAAGGCGCATCAGTTGAGCCCCACGGGACTCAAATGATCGCTGACATAGATGAGTTAGCCAAGATGGGCATTGTCTTGGAGGCAGAGTTGACGATTGATATGCTATTACAATCGCTACCCGATACTTGGAAACAAATCATCATCAACTATAAGTTGATGGACACTGACGACACTCTTGGAGAGTTTTTGTCCATGCTGAAGGAGTCCGAAAAGGAACTCCTAAAGGGGAGCAAGCGCGAGGCGCATTATGCATCGACCTCTCATGCGCCAAGGGCTGGGCCCAAGGCAATTGGAGGTGCGAGGAAGAAGAAGTTCAAGAACAAGGGCAATGGCAAGTTTGACAGTGGCTTCTAGGAAGCCAAAGGACAAATCTCGCGAACATCTGCCTCAACTGCGGCAAGGGGGTCACTGGAAACGTGACTGCCGAATGGGCAAAGGGCAGAGGGAGGATATCAAGGCTGGCAAGGCTATCGCCTCTGGTATGTTTTTGTTATTGAGATAAATATGAATACTTCTAGTTTTAAAAATGGATTTTTGATTCTGGTTATGGTGCTCATATTTGTACTGATGTGCAGGATCTGCAGGATGCAGGATAGCAGGGTGCTGGCATCGGGGGAGATGGATCTACGGGTCGGAAACGGAACACCAGTTTGCTGTTTTGGCCGTAGGGACTTTTGTTTTAGAACTGCCCTCAGGCATGTACTTAAACTTTTGAACTGTTATTTTGTACCTAGTTTAACTAGGAATATTAATATCTGTATCCTTGTTAACCCAGCAGGGTTACACTTTTGTATTAAGAAACACTGGGTGTTATTTATATAAAAATGATGCAGAAATTTACACAGCAGTTGCAAATAACGGTCTTTATATTTTGAATATAAATGAATCTCCTAAAATGACAAACAAAAGGCTCAAAGGAGTAATCTAAAAGATGAAGCTTATATATGGCATTGTCGTCTAGGACACATCAACAAGACTCGCATATCCACACTTTCGAAGAGTGGGTACTTGGACGAATTTTTGATCCCAATTCATATGACGTCTGTGAATCTGTATTTTAGGCAAAATGCCTAAATCACCTTTTAGCGGTAAAGGTGAACGTGCCAAAGAACTGTTGGCTCTCGTTCATACTGACGTATGCAGGCCCATGTCTAGCCAGGCTAGAGGTGGATTTCACTACTTCGTAACCCTCACAGATGATGCATCTCGTTACTGTTATGTGTATCTTATGAGACACAAGTCGAAACTTTTGAGAAATTCAAAGAGTTTCGACACGAAGTGGAGAAACAAACAGGGAAGAGTATTAAGACATTACGGTCAGACCGTGTTGGCGAATACTTAAGTAATGAGTTTCAAGATTACTTGAAAGAATATGGTATTCTTTCACATTGGACTCCTCCTGGAACACCGCAATTAAACGGTGTGTCCGAACCGAGAAACCGCACCTTGTTGGACATGGTAAGGTCAATGATGAGTCGCACTGAGCTACCAATATCCTTCTGGAGATACGCATTAAACAGTGCTATACTTATTTTGAATAAGGTAACGGTCGAAGTCTGTTGAACAGACTCCATATAAGATATGGACAGGAAGGAAACCAGGTTTCTCTTTCCTGAAGATTTGGGGATGCTGGGCATATGTTAACGTTTGGAAGGTACCAAACATGAACCCAAATCTGATAAATGCCTTTTCGTAGGATATCCTAGGGAAACCAAAGGATATTACTTCTATCACCCACAAGAGAACAAAGTATTTGTTGCTCTACAAGCATTTTTCCTTGAGAATGATTTTATAAATGCAGTGGTAAGTGGGAGGAAAGTAGAACTCGATAAAGATCGTAGTGATACTGTTCCTGGCAATGAATCAACGACGGAACAAGAACAGACCGTCCGGATGAGTCTGTACCACAAACTTCACATACACAAGGACCGCGTAGGTCGGAGAGAGTCAGAACAGTACCCGAGAGGTATGGGTTCCTGATCTCACCTCATGTAGATATTAATCTTATTGAGGATATTGAGCCGGCTACGTATGAGGAAGCGATACAAAATATCGATTCCGCTTTATGGCAAGAAGCCATGAAGTCCGAGATGGATTCCATGTACGCCAACCAAGTTTGGACACTGGTTGATGCACCAGAAGGCGTAAAGCCTATTGGATGCAGATGGATCTTCAAGAAGAAGACCGACATGGATGGCCACGTACAAACGTACAAAGCTAGGCTTGTAGCGAAGGGGTATCGTCAACAATATGGTATTGATTATGACGAAACCTTTCTCACCCGTTGCCATGATTAAATCCATTCGGATAATGCTTGCAATAGCTGCATATTTCGATTACGAGATATGGCAGATAGACGTTAAAACCGCTTTCCTTAACGGAAACCTTTTGGAGGATGTTTATATGCAACAGCCTTACGGTTTTATCGTACCTAGACTTGCAAACAAGGTTTGTAAGTTAAATCGATCCATTTATGGATTGAAGCAAGCATCACGGTCATGGAATCAAGCGTTTTGATGAGATCATAAAAGAATATGATTTCGTGCAAAACGCAGATGACCCTTGTGTATACAAGAAGGTTAGTGGGAGAGCACTACTTTTTTTATTGTCCTTTATGTCGACGACGTATTGCTTATAGGCAATGACATTCCCATGCTAACGTCGGTGAAAGCTTGGCTTTCATTAAAATTCTCCATGAAAGATCTGGGAGAAGCAGCTTTTATTCTTGGAATAAAGTTCTACTACCGGAAGATCTAGAAAGCTGCTTGGACTCTCCCAGAGTACATACATTGATAAAGTGTTGAAGCGATTCAACATGGAACAATCCAAGAGGATATTGGTACCAATGGTACGTGGTACCTCTCTATCTAAGGACATGTGTCCTAAGACTCAGGAAGAGAGAGACAACATGAGTCGAATACCGTTCGCCTCGGCAGTCGGATCGATCATGTATGCCATGATATGTACATGACCTGATGTCTCATATGCTTTGAGCATGTGCAGTCGCTATCAGGCCGATCCAGGTGAAGGTCACTGGATAGCAGTTAAGAATATCCTTAAGTATCTTAAACGAACTAAGGATGCTTTCTTAATTTATGGAGGTGGAGAACTTGCGGTATCTGGGTATACCGATGCAAGTTTCCAAACCGACAAGGATGACTACAAGTCGCAATCCGGGTACATTTTTTGTTTGAATAACGGAGCAGTGAGCTGGAAATCTTCCAAGCAAGATACTGTTGCCGATTCAACAACAGAAGCGGAGTACATCGCTGCATCTGAAGCAGCAAAGCAGGCAGTTTGGATCCGAAAGTTCCTAATCGGATTAAGAGTAGTTTTGTTAGCAGCTTAGCCCGTTCCATTGTATTGTGACAATAACGGGGCTATAGCACAGGCTAAGGAACCAAGGTCTCATCAACGGTCCAAGCATGTTCTTCGACGTTACCATCTGATTCGGGAGATTATACATCGTGGCGATGTAAAGGTCGAGAAGGTCACATCAGATGACAACATTGCAGATCCGCTGACGAAGGCTATTCTTCAGCAAGTTTTTTGAACGACACATACATAGTTCGGGTATTAAATGCTTGAGTGACTGGCTATAGGCCAAGTGGGAGATTGTTAGACATTATGTCCCATAGCGTCACTGTTTGTAAATGATATTGTATTATTGTACAAAATTAACTATGTGATAATGAAATTGCCTTTTGCCGTTTTGTAATATTATTTACTTTGATATATAAATGGCGAAAGTCCATATGATTAATACCACGATTGAGATGATATGAGACAGTATCAATCCATAAAGGTTTAATCATTAAATATCCCTAGTCGGAGTATTATCGAGATCGGACATCGATAAATGCGGAATAGACTAGTATTGCACTTGTGCACGTTGTGAGGGCACAACGGCATAGTTCTCATATATTTAAGTATTGGATACTTATGCAATTGCGATAGGAGGTTGTGTTTTACCGATGGTACGGAAAACAGCTTCGCTCTGGATAGACCCCGCGGAATCCCATTGGTAATATGTCTGCGTGTCTATGGGAGGCCGCATCAGGGTAGGTGTATATGGTCTTAACCTGAGACTTACATCGCTAGTACTTGCGACAATCGGTAAACTTTGGTTTTGGTGGTTGGGGACCTTAACCGGTTCTGTGTACACCTCTTCTGGGTTTATCGAGAATCGTAGTGTACTGGATGTGATGTCGAGATGGAAGTATCACTTCAGACATATGGAGGTGATGATCACGCAGGACACAGAACTAGTACTCTATAAAGGGTTGCAACCGTCGGGACAATATGACCAGGTCAGGATTGTCCGATTTAAAGAGACTAGTTGCTTGATGTCCAATATATGTTTCGTACGGGGCAGACACATTTCCAGCCCCAGGCCTAACATGTGATCATCCAATACTGGATCGATGTACGCAATACTACGGTATACTACGCTTGATATAGATCTTATATTCCTATAAGAATATTTCTGGAGAATTGGGTAGGCATGGCGCTTTGCTAGACGCCAACCTTGTCTTGTGAATCGGTAAAAACGTAGTACGAGGTACGTACGTGTTCGGATAATCCGACGACCGTATTTACTGCCAACATATCCGGAGATCTCTTGGGTCGCTTCCCGAAGATTCACCAATGACGTATGATTCAAACTCGATTAATCTTGGATTAATTACGGAGAGACTTTATCTTGGATAAAGTACTATACAAAGAGAGAGAACGATTAATTTGGAATTAATCGTAAAATTATTATATTTGATATAATAATCGAAATTCGATTTCGACGCGAAATTAAAATTAGATTTTAATTCGGGCAAACGAGTTAATTTAGAATTAATTCGTTAGCGACGTAAATAATAATTTCGCTAGGCACAATTATTTATTTAAATTCGATTTAATTAACGTCGCGACTTAAGTTCGGTATTTCCGAAATATCGAACCCGAACGCGTGAGTGCACGTGGGCCCACTTTCATTTGGAAACGTGTGGGGCCCACATGACACATGTCATATTATGCATTATTTAATTCTAATGCATTGCATGGTGATAGTGTACAATACACTCAATGGTTTTGCATGGAGTTTGAGTGTTTGACACTCTAAGGCATTGCATTATTTGTGTCATAAGTTTATTATTAATTTAATAAATATTATGGCATAAATATAAATTGATTTTTTAACAAAAATCATTTAACTCTCCTCTCTCTCATCTCTCACATGCCGAAACTACATGCAGTTTTGGGCTCTCCATTTCTTCAATTTTTGTGGCAAGATTTGAAGAAGTTGTGCATTCAAAATCACAACAAAGGCTAGCACCTTCAAGGGATCATACATAGGTGATATGGGAAACTAATCCTTGAGCTTGGAAGGATCAAACAATCGACTTGGAGTCCCTCTTTTCTTCTTGGCCGAGAGCTTCACTGCACAAAGGAGGAATTTCGCATCATCTTAGCATCCATTTTCAAGTATTGTGAGTATGATTCCGCCATACTTCAATTAATTCATTCATGTATTTATATATTTTGCTTGTTCTTGTTGATCTTGGGGCTTGGTTATTTTTTCCAAAAAGGATATCCCACGAAAAGGCATTTATCTGATTGGGTTCTAGTTTGGTACCTTCCAAACGTTTAACATACATGCCCAGCATCCCCAAATCTTCAGGAAAGAGAAACCTGGTTTCCTCCCTGTCCATATCTCATATGGAGTCTGTTTAACAGACTTTGACGGAACCTTATTCAAAATAGTACTGCACTATTTAATGTGTATCCCCAGAAGATATAGGTAGCTCAGTGCGACTCATCATGGACCTTACCATGTCTAACAAGGTACGGTTTCTTCGTTCAGACACACCGTTTAATTGCGGTGTTCCAGGAGGAGTCCACTGTGAAAGAATACCATTTTCTTTCAAGTAATCTTGAAACATAACTTAAGTATTCGCCACCACGGTCCGACCGCAATGTCTTAATACTCTTGCCTGTTTGTTTTTCTACTTCGTGTCGAAACTCTTTGAATTTCTCAAAAGTTTCCGACTTGTGTCTCATTAGATACACATAACCATAACGAGATGCATCATCCGTAAAGGTTACAAGTAATGATATCCACCTCTAGCCTGGCTAGACATGGGCCCACATACGTCGCTATGAACGAGGGCTAACAGTTCTCTGGCACGTTCACCTTTACCACACCAAAGGTGATTTAGGCATTTTGCCTAAAAGACAAGATTCGCAGACATCATATGAATTAAGATCAAATCCGTCCAAGTACCCACTCTTCGAAAGTGTGGATATGCGAGTCTTGTTAATGTGTCCTAGACGACAATGCCACATGTAAGCTTCATCTTTTAGATTACTCTTTTGAGCCTTTTGTTTGTTATTTTATGTTTAGGAGATTCATTTATATTCAAAATATAAAGGCCATTATTTGCAACAGCAGTGCAAATTTCTTCATCATCATTTTTATATAATAACACCCAGTGTTTCTAAATACAACAGTGTACCCATGCTGGGTTAACAAAGATACAAATATGATATTCCTAGTCAAACTAGGTATATAATAACAGTTTAAAAGTTTAAGTACATGCCCCGAGGGCAATTCCAAAACAAAAGTCCCTACAGCCAAAACAGCAACTAGAGTTCCGTTTCCGACTCGTAGATCAATCTCCCCTGAAGCCAGCATCCTGCTATTCTGCAGATCCTGCAAATCAATACATATATGAGCAGCACAACCAGAATCAAAAATCCAATTTTTAAAACTAGAAGTAGTCATATTTATCTCAATAACAAACATACCAGAGGCTAGTGCCTTGCCTGCCTTGATATCCTCCTGTGTCCCTTGCCCATTCGGCAGTCACGTTTCCAGTGACCATTCTTGCCGCAGTTGAGGCAGACATCTTGAGACTTGTCCCTTGGCTTCCCAGAAGCTTTTGTCAACTTGCCTTTACCATTTTTCTTATGTTTCTTCTTCCTCACCCCTCCAGTAGCTTTGGGCCCAGCCCTTGGCCTCTGAGAGGTCGATGCATAGTGCGCTTCGCGCTTGCCCTCTTTTTGGAGTTCTTTTTCAGATTCCTTCAAGATGGATAACAGCTCTCCAAGAGAGTCATCCGTGTCCATCAACTTGTAGTTGATTATGATTTGTTTCCAAGAATCAGGAAGTGACTGTAAGATCAAATCTACGGTCAGCTCAGCCTCCAAGACTATTCCCATATTGGCCAACTCATCAATATCGGCGATCATTTGAGCCCCATGGGCCTCAACTGATGCGCCTTCAGTCATTCGGGCGCGCGGAAGAGTTTTCTTCCCACCAACTCGTACTTTCCATGCGCTTGTTTGTGCGGTGGAGATCTCTCAGTCTAGCCATCATGTTATAAGGATCCAAGTCCTTATTCTGGCGACGAAAGTGCTGAGTCATCGAAGCTAACATAACACGCCTGAGCAGTGTCACAATCATCGCTGTGAGTTTTCCATAACTCCAGCTCAAGTGGGTCAGTGGGCTTAGGCGGGAGAGGTATCTGTATAGTATACAACATCCTCTCAGCCCCAAGGACTATCCTTAGGTTCATTTCCCAATCAGCGAAGTTTGTGCCCTTGAAGACATTGTCACCCATGATGATGTCTCGGACATTTCCCTTGCTTGCCATCTCAACTACGATAGTCCAACAATCTAGTTAACGATAAAATAGGTACAGTCAAACTGTCACAAAAAATAACAATGTATTAGTCCAACTAATTTTAATAAATTGACGAAATGAAATTGAAAGACGCATAAGGCTTAGTATCTGAACGAAATTGCAAATTCAATACTAGCCTCCCACTATTTTTATCAAGTCTCTAACCCTCTGTAGAGAACTCGGGAAATCCTATTTCCTAGTGGGCTAGGATCCCGTTAAATAACACACAATCTTGACTTTGGCCAACAAATTGTATGCTTTTTAACTAGGTAGATCTCAAAGATCAATTGGATCCAATCCAATTCCTAGATCCGGTTAGGTGGACATCCAAGTCCAAAACATATGTATATTTACTTATGCCAATGTATCTAATACATTTTCCTAACCATATCCTCCGAATCATCTAGGCCTTGGATTTGGCACAACAAACCTAATGATTCCAGTTAAGCGGGACCCATTGACAAGGAAAGTTTCGTAATCAATGTCGTTGGACAAGAAGTGATCTTGACTTTGGCCAACAAATCACAACTTGGACAAGACACCGATGTGGAACAAAACTCTCATGATTCAAGTACATCCTCAATTGACAAAGGTCTTGACTTTGGCCAACAAACCAATGCCAATTTTGGATCTTGAACAATAATCATTCAATGGAAGGATAATCGCTTAATATAAATTGAGGGATTTTTGCGTAATTGGCAACCAATTTATTATCTTTGTTAGGTCTCATCATCATACACCCTTAAGCATGCTTCTAAAATATCATAGAGTGCGTAAAGTAAATTAATAGTGATATACGGATGGATATATAAAACAACTTGTTCCTAGAACAAATCACTCCATTTCCTCTCCCCGCTAGCAATATTCTACTTCTACCCAATTACATAATACAATAAGAGAAACCTCATTTACATTGAGGGGAATTAGGTGAGAAGAGAATACAAAGAGATAAAAGAGATAAGGCTGGACACGCAGGTCCAATTTATAAATTCTAAATTTACAATAATTTCTAAAATTACCTTTTCCCTTCTAATATCCATCTGATATACACTATTCAATCATCACATACATATATATTCAATCAAGACATGCTATACAACCAATCAAATCCAATTAATTAGTCTTTGTTTAAGTGATCATCCAATGTTCAAACAATGGTTTGATATTGCGCGAGTCCAACTCGTTTGAGAATAAGTACATAAGGTACGAATTCACGAATTATATCGAACTACTCGTTAAATCCAATTTAAGTCGTATTCAATACTAATTCAATTTATTTAATTCCAAATTAAATGTTTACACTTTTAATGTGCTTTTAAAGACTTAGATTCTAATCTAATTCTAATTGGGTCTCCAAGCCCAACCAACATCCAATGTTTGTTTAAATAAAGTCCGATGGTCTTTCAATGATTTATCAAGGCTTGGGCTTTGGTCAATGTGGGTCAAACCCAATTACCAATCCAAATAAGGAATCACCCTTAAATGCCATAAAATCAATTTCAAGCCCATAAGGCCCAATTAAACATTAAAGCCCATTTAATTAAATTTTAATATTCCAAATTTTAAAATTCAATTAATTAAAGTGTAAATCCATGATTAATTCATTAAACCAAAATATTTCAAAAACACCAATTTAATTTATTAATCATCACTTGTTCAAAACACATGTCCAACATTTATTTGAACAAAAATCAAGTCATTTAACATGTCATGTTGTATTCGGCCAAGATGGATTTTTGCGGTTCGATTTGTTTTTCAATCCAATTGAATCACTAATCTATTACCCATTTATTTTTAAGTCATCAAATGAACTTGTACACAAAAATTCCAATTCAGTGCAAGGACTTCCATTTTCGTCGTCAAGCAACAATTTTGGGGAAAAATTATCCAATGCATTTTTCTCAAAATGATCATGTATACATCATATATCATACATATAATCATGCTTAAGTCATCTAATAAACTTGTGCATGAAAAATTCCAAACCAGTGGAAGGACCTCCACATTCGGCCAAGACAACCATTTTGGGGAAAAATCATCCAATGCATTTTTCTCAAATTGATCATGTATTATATCATATTACATACATATAAGCATACTTTAGCATCAAATTTCACAAGAACATGCTTCAATCAATTTTCCCCAAATTAACCCTAATGTATTTCATGCTTAAACATGGCTCTGATACCATTATAGGTTTCTATAATTAGTCCCAAAGAAAGTATAAGCCAAAGAAATACACATTATATACATGCAAAGCTTGAAGCATGGCGGAATCATACTTACAAAGCTTGTGACGAAAATGATGAAGAGAATCCTTGAGTCTTCAAGGTGGAAGTTTCGGCCAAGAGCAAGAGTGAGAGAAGCTTCAAGTCTTCTTGTATTCCAAGCTCCAAGGTTGTTTCCCTATCACCTCCTTTGATCCCTCATTGTGCTAGCAAAAATGGAGAAGATGAAAACAATTTTCTGCCCTTGTTTAAAGCTCACGGCGTGAGCAAGGAGAAGAAGAGGAAGAATGCCTTTTTCAATTTTCTTTTTCTCTTTTATTTGTTTCAAAAACCGTGAGAAAGAAAAAGAAAAAGCAATGATGAGATATCATTTTCCAAAATGAATTTTTATTAAAAACCCTTCAAAAACCGTGAAAGGTTTTCCCTCCAAAAAATCCATTAAATGGCCTCACCTACTTACATTGAGAATAGAGACAATGTATCATCCCATAAAGGTGACTAGATACATCCATCAACTAGTCGTGTCAAGTAATGAGACTTCGGATTCGCGATGTGATTTGCGGGTCCCACTCGTTTCAAAATACGAATGTGTCCGCAAACACTTTCGGGCTCAATTTCGCTAATTCCGAATTAACGAATTTCCGTCGCGACGAGAATTAAATAATTACGCCTAGCGGAATTACTATTCAGATCGCTAACGAATTAATTCTAAATTAATTCGTTTGCCCGAATTAAAATCCGATTTTAATTCCGCGTCGAAATCTAATTTCGTTTAATATATCGAATATATTATTTTATCGATTAATTCCAAATTAATCGTTCTCTCTCCTAATAAGGCATTTTATCCAAGATAAAGTTTCTCCGCAATTAATCCAAGATTAATAAAGTTCGAATCAAACATCATAGGTGAATCTTCAGGAAGCGACCCAGTGATCTCTGGATATGTTGGCAGTAAATACGGTCGTTGGATAATCCAAACACGTACGTACCTCGTACTACGTTTTTACCGATTTAAGATTTACAAGACAAGGTTGGCTTCTAGCAAAGCGCCATGCCTACCCAATTCTCTAGAAATATTCTTACTGGAATATTAGATCTTTATCAAGCGTAGTATACCGTAGTATCGCGTACATCGATCCAGTATCGGACGATCACATGTTAGGCCTTGGGCTGGAAATGTGTCTGCCCCGTACGAAACATATATCGGACATCAAACAACTAGTCTCTTTAAATCGGACAATCCTGACCTGGTCATATTGTCCCGACGGTTGCAACCTTTTATAGAGTACTAGTTCTGTATCCTGCGTGATCATCATCTCCATATGTCTGAAGTGATACTTCCATCTTGACATCACATCCAGTACACTATGATTCTCGATAAACCCAGAAGAGGCGTACACAGAACCGGTTAAAGCCCCGAACCACCACAACCAAAGTTTACAGATTGTCGCAAGTACTAGCGATGCAAGTCTCAGGTTAAGACCATATACACCTACCCTGATGCGGCCTCCCATAGACACGCAGACATGCTACCAATGGGATTCCGCGGGGTCTGTCCAGAGCGAAGCTGTTTTCCGTACCATCGGCAAAACACAACCTTCTATCGCACTTGCATAAGTATCCAATACTTAAATATATGAGAACTATGCCGTTGTGCCATCACAACTCGCACAAGTGCAATACTAGTCTATTCCGCATTATCGATGTCCGATCTCGATAATACTCCGACTAGGGATATTTAATGATTAAACCTTTTATATTGATACTGTCTCATATCATCTCAATACGGAACTAATCATATGGACTTTTGCCATTTATATATCAAAGTAAATAATTTTACAAAACGGCAAAAGGCAATTTCATTATCACATAGTTGATTTTGTACAATAATACAATATCATTTACAAAACAGTGACGCTATGGGTCATAATGTCTAACAATCTCCCACTTGGCCTATAGTCAGTCACTCAAGCATCTAATACCTGAACTATGTATATGTCGTTCAAACACATCCTGAAGAACAGCCTTCGTCAGCGGATCTGCAATGTTGTCATCCGATGCGACCTTCTCGACTTTTACATCGCCACATGTATAATCTCCCGAATCAGATGGTAACGCCGAAGAACATGCTTGGATCGTTGATGAGACCTTGGTTCCTTAGCTTGTGCTATAGCCCCGTTATTGTCACAATACAATGGTACGGGCTCAGCTGCTAACGGAACTACTCCTAATCCGATTAGGAATTTTCGGGTCCAAACTGCCTCATTTGCTGCTTCTGACGCAGCAATATACTCCACTTCTGTTGTTGAATTGGCAACAGTATCCTGCTTGGAAGATTTCCAGCTCACTGCTCCGTTATTCAAACAAAAAATGTACCCCGATTGCGACTTGAAGTCGTCCTTGTCGGTTTGGAAACTTGCATCGATGTACCCAGACACCTCAAGTTCTCCACCTCCATAAATTAAGAAAGCATCCTTAGTTCGTCTAAGATACTTAAGGATATTCTTAACTGCTATCCAGTGACCTTCACCTGGATCGGCCTGAAAGCGACTGCACATGCTCAAAGCATATGACACATCAGGTCGCGAACATATCATGCCATACATGATCGATCCGACTGCCGAGGCGAACGGTATCCGACTCATGTTATCTCTCTCTTCTTTAGTCTTAGGACACATGTCTTTAGACAGAAGGATACCACGAGACATTGGCATCAATCCCTTCTTGGATTGATCCATGTTGAATCGCTTCAACACTTTGTCAATATATGTACTCTGGGAGAGTCCAAGCAGCTTTCTAGATCTATCCCGGTAGATCTTTATTCCCAGAATAAAGGCTGCTTCTCCCAGATCTTTCATGGAGAATTTTAATGAAAGCCAAGCTTTCACCGACATTAGCATGGGAATGTCATTGCCTATAAGCAATACGTCGTCGACATAAAGGACAATAAAAGTCAGTGCTCTCCCACTAACCTTCTTGTATACACAAGGGTCATCATCGTTTTGTACGAAATCATATTCTTTTATGATCTCAGCAAAACGCTGATTCCATGACCGTGATGCTTGCTTCAATCCATAAATGGATCGATTTAACTTACAAACCTTGTTTGCAAGTCTAGGTACGATAAAACCGTCAGGTTGTTGCATATAAACATCCTCCAAAAGGTTTCCATTAAGGAAAGCAGTTTTAACGTCCATCTGCCATATCTCGTAATCGAAATATGCAGCTATTGCAAGCATTATCCGAATAGATTTAATCATGGCAACGGGTGAGAAAGTTTCGTCATAATCAATACCATATTGTTGACGATCCCCTTTGCTACAAGCCTAGCTTTGTACGTTTGAACGTTGCCATCCATGTCGGTCTTCTTCTGAAGATCCATCTGCATCCAATAGGCATTACGCCTTCTGGTGCATCAACCAGTGTCCAAACTTGGTTGGCGTACATGGAATCCATCTCGGACTTCATGGCTTCTTGCCATAAAGCGGAATCAATATTCTGTATTGCTTCCTCATACGTGTCGGTTCATTATCCTCAATAAGATTAATATCTACATGAGGCGAGATCAGGAATCCATACCTCTCAGGTATCGTCCTGACTCTCTCCGACCTACGCAGTCCTTGTGTATATGAAGATTGTGGTACAGACTCATCTTGGATGGATATAGGTAGCTCAGTGCGACTCATCATGGACCTTAATGCACTGTTTAATACGTATCCCCAGAAGGATATAGGTAGCTCAGTGCGACTCATCATGGACCTTACTATGTCTAACAAGGTACGGTTTCTTCGTTCAGACACATCGTTTAATTGCGGTGTTCCAGGAGGAGTCCACTGTGAAAGAATACCATTTTCTTTCAAGTAATCTTGAAACTCATAACTTAAGTATTCGCCACCACGGTCCGACCGCAATGTCTTAATACTCTTGCCTGTTTGTTTTTCTACTTCGTGTCGAAACTCTTTGAATTTCTCAAAAGTTTCCGACTTGTGTCTCATTAGATACACATAACCATAACGAGATGCATCATCCGTAAAGGTTACGAAGTAATGATATCCACCTCTAGCCTGGCTAGACATGGGCCCACATACGTCGCTATGAACGAGGGCTAACAGTTCTCTGGCACGTTCACCTTTACCACCAAAAGGTGATTTAGGCATTTTGCCTAAAAGACAAGATTCGCAGACATCATATGAATTAAGATCAAATCCGTCCAAGTACCCACTCTTCGAAAGTGTGGATATGCGAGTCTTGTTAATGTGTCCTAGACGACAATGCCACATGTAAGCTTCATCTTTTAGATTACTCTTTTTGAGCCTTTTGTTTTGTTATTTTATGTTTAGGAGATTCATTTATATTCAAAATATAAAGGCCATTATTTGCAACAGCAGTGCAAATTTCTGCATCATTTTTATATAAATAACACCAGTGTTTCTAAATACAACAGTGTACCCATGCTGGGTTAACAAAGATACAGATATGATATTCCTAGTCAAACTAGGTATATAATAACAGTTTAAAAGTTTAAGCACATGCCCCGAGGGCAATTCCAAAACAAAAGTCCCTACAGCCAGCAAAACAGCAACTGGAGTTCCGTTTCCGACTCGTAGATCAATCTCCCCTGAAGCCAGCATCCTGCTATTCTGCAGATCCTGCAAATCAGTACATATATGAGCAGCACAACCAGAATCAAAAATCCAATTTTTAAAACTAGAAGTAGTCATATTTATCTCAATAACAACATACCAGAGGCTAGTGCCTTGCCTGCCTTGATATCCTCCCTGTGTCCCTTGCCCATTCGGCAGTCACGTTTCCAGTGACCCTTCTTGCCGCAGTTGAGGCAGACATCTTGAGACTTGTCCCTTGGCTTCCCAGAAGCTTTTGTCAACTTGCCTTTACCCTTTTTCTTATGTTCTTCTTCCTCACCCCTCCAGTAGCTTTGGGCCCAGCCTTGGCCTCTGAGAGGTCGATGCATAGTGCGCCTCGCGCTTGCCCTCTTTTTGGAGTTCTTTTTCAGACTCCTTCAAGATGGATAACAGCTCTCCAAGAGAGTCATCCGTGTCCATCAACTTGTAGTTGATTATGATTTGTTTCCAAGAATAAGGAAGTGACTGTAAGATCAAATCTACGGTCAGCTCAGCCTCCAAGACTATTCCCATATTGGCCAACTCATCAATATCGGCGATCATTTGAGCCCCATGGGCCTCAACTGATGCGCCTTCAGTCATTCGGGCGCGGAAGAGTTTCTTCACCAACTCGTACCTTTCCATGCGCTTGTTTGTGCGGTGGAGATCTCTCAGTCTAGCCATCATGTTATAAGGATCCAAGTCCTTATTCTGGCGACGAAAGTGCTGAGTCATCGAAGCTAACATAACAGCCTGAGCAGTGTCACAATCATCGCTGTGAGTTTTCCATAACTCCAGCTCAAGTGGGTCAGTTGGCTTAGGCGGGAGAGGTATCTGTATAGTATACAACATCCTCTCAGCCCCAAGGACTATCCTTAGGTTCATTTCCCAATCAGCGAAGTTTGTGCCCTTGAAGACATTGTCACCCATGATGATGTCTCGGACATTTCCCTTGCTTGCCATCTCAACTACGATAGTCCAACAATCTAGTTAACGATAAAATGGGTACAGTCAAACTGTCACAAAAAAATAACAATGTATTAGTCCAACTAATTTTAATAATTGACGAAATGAAATTGAAAGACGCATAAGGCTAGTATCTGAACGAAATTGCAAATTCAATACTAGCCTCCCACTATTTTTATCAAGTCTCTAACCCTCTGTAGAGAACTAGGGAAATCCTATTTCCTAGTGGGCTAGGATCCCGTTAAATAACACACAATCTTGACTTTGGCCAACAATTGTATGCTTTTTAACTAGGTAGATCTCAAAGATCAATTGGATCCAATCCAATTCCTAGATCCGGTTAGGTGGACATCCAAGTCCAAAACATATGTATATTTACTTATGCCAATGTATCTAATACATTTTCCTAACCATATCCTCCGAATCATCTAGGCCTTGGCTTTGGCACAACAAACCTAATGATTCCAGTTAAGCGGGACCCATTGACAAGGAAAGTTTCGTAATCAATGTCGTTGGACAAGAAGTGATCTTGACTTTGGCCAACAAATCACAACTGACAAGACAACACCGATGTGGAACAAAACTCTCATGATTCAAGTACATCCTCAATTGACAAAGGTCTTGACTTTGGCCAACAAACCAATGCCAATTTTGGATCTTGAACAAGAATCATTCAATGGAAGGATAATCGCTTAATATAAATTGAGGGATTTTTGCGTAATTGGCAACCAATTTATTATCTTTGTTAGGTCTCATCATCATACACCCTTAAGCATGCTTCTAAAATATCATAAAGTGCGTAAAGTAAATTAATAGTGATATACGGATGGATATATAAAACAACTTGTTCCTAGAACAAATCACTCCTTTCCTCTCCCCGCTAGCAATATTCACTTCTTCTAATTCTACCCAATTACATAATACAATAAGAGAAA
Organism: Zanthoxylum bungeanum; assembly: GCA_019454045.1. Taxonomy (NCBI): domain Eukaryota; kingdom Viridiplantae; phylum Streptophyta; class Magnoliopsida; order Sapindales; family Rutaceae; genus Zanthoxylum; species Zanthoxylum bungeanum. The sequence continues at coordinate 54,454 of SKCR01004998.1, read as the reverse complement.
CCTCATTTACATTGAGGGGAATTAGGTGAGAAGAATACAAAGAGATAAAAGAGATAAGGCTGGACATGCAGGTCCAATTTATAAATTCTAAATTTACAATAATTTCTAAATTACCCTTTCCCTTCTAATATCCATCCGATATACACTATTCATTCATCACATACATATATATTCAATCAAGACATGCTATACAACCAATCAAATCCAATTAATTAGTCTTTGGTTAAGTGATCATCCAATGTTCAAACAATGGTTTGATATTGCGCGAGTCCAACTCGTTTGAGAATAAGTACATAAGGTACGAATTCACGATTATATCGAACTACTCGTTAAATCCAATTTAAGTCGTATTCAATACTAATTCAATTTATTTAATTCCAAATTAAATGTTTACACTTTTAATGTGCTTTTTAAAGACTTAGATTCTAAATCTAATTCTAATTGGTCTCCAAGCCCAACCAACATCCAATGTTTGTTTAATTAAAGTCCGATGGGCTTTCAATTGATTTATCAAGGCTTGGGCTTTGGTCAATGTGGGTCAAACCCAATTACCAAGCCCAAATAAGGAATCACCCTTAAATGCCATAAAATCAATTTCAAGCCCATAAGGCCCAATTAAACATTAAAGCCCATTTATTAAATTTTAATATTCCAAATTTTAAAATTCAATTAATTAAAGTGTAAATCCATGATTAATTCATTAAACCAAAATATTTCAAAAACACCAATTTAATTTATTAATCATCACTTGTTCAAAACACATGTCCAACATTTATTTGAACAAAAATCAAGTCCTTTAACAGGTCATGTTGTATTCGGCCAAGATGGATTTTTGCGGTTCGATTTGTTTTTCAATCCAATTGAATCACTAATCTATTACCCATTTATTTTTAAGTCATCAAATGAACTTGTACACAAAAATTCCAATTCAGTGCAAGGACTTCCATTTTCGGTCAAGCAACAATTTTGGGGAAAAATTATCCAATGCATTTTTCTCAAAATTGATCATGTATTACATCATATATCATACATATAATCATGCTTAAGTCATCTAATAAACTTGTGCATGAAAAATTCCAAACCAGTGGAAGGACCTCCACATTCGGCCAAGACAACCATTTTGGGGAAAAATCATCCAATGCATTTTTCTCAAAATTGATCATGTATTATATCATATACATATATATAAGCATACTTTAGCATCAAATTTCACAAGAACATGCTTCAATCAATTTTCCCAAATTAACCCTAATGTATTTCATGCTTAAACATGGCTCTGATACCATTGTAGGTTTCTATAATTAGTCCCAAAGAAAGTATAAGCCAAAGAAATACACATTATATACATGCAAAGCTTGAAGCATGGCGGAATCATACTTACAAAGCTTGTGACGAAAATGATGAAGAGAATCCTTGAGTCTTCAAGGTGGAAGTTTCGGCCAAGAGCAAGGTGAGAGAAGCTTCAAGTCTTCTTGTATTCCAAGCTCCAAGGTTGTTTCCCCTCACCTCCTTTGATCCCTCATTGTGCTAGCAAAAGGAGAAGATGAAAACAATTTTCTGCCCTTGTTTAAAGCTCACGGCGTGAGCAAGGAGAAGAAGAGGAAGAGTGCCTTTTTCAATTTTTCTTTTTCTCTTTTATTTGATTCAAAAACCGTGAGAAACAAAAAGAAAAATCAATGATGAGATATCATTTTCCAAAATGAATTTTTTATTAAAAACCCTTCAAAAACCGTGAAAGGTTTTTCCCTCCAAAAAATCCATTAAATGGCCTCACCTACTTACATTGAGAATAGAGACAATGTATCATCCCATAAAGGTGACTAGATACATCCATCAACTAGTCGTGTCAAGTAATGAGACTTCGCGATGTGATTTGCGGGTCCCACTCGTTTCAAAATATGAATGTGTCCGCAAACACTTTCGGGCTCAATTTCGCTAATTCCGAATTAACGAATTTCCGTCGCGACGAGAATTAAATAATTACGCCTAGCGGAATTACTATTCAGATCGCTAACGAATTAATTCTAATTAATTCGTTTGCCCGAATTAAAATCTGATTTTAATTCCGCGTCGAAATCTAATTTCGTTTAATATATCGAATATATTATTTTATCGATTAATTCCAAATTAATCGTTCTCTCTCCTCTCCTAATAAGGCATTTTATCCAAGATAAAGTTTCTCCGCAATTAATCCAAGATTAATAAAGTTCGAATCAAACATCATAGGTGAATCTTCAGGAAGCGACCCAAGAGATCTCCGGATATGTTGGCAGTAAATACGGTCGTTGGATAATCCAAACACGTACGTACCTCTCGTACTACGTTTTTACCGATTTACAAGACAAGGTTGGCTTCTAGCAAAGCGCCATGCCTACCCAATTCTCCAGAAATATTCTTACTGGAATATTAGATCTTTATCAAGCGTAGTATACCTTAGTATCGCGTACATCGATCCAGTATCGGACGATCACATGTTAGGAGCCTGGGGCTGGAAATGTGTCTGCCCCGTACGAAACATATATCGGACATCAAACAACTAGTCTCTTTAAATCGACAATCCTAACCTGGTCATATTGTCCCGACGGTTGCAACCTTTTATAGAGTACTAGTTCTGTATCCTGCGTGATCATCATCTCCATATGTCTGAAGTGATACTTCCATCTTGACATCACATCCAGTACACTACGATTCTCGATAAACCCAGAAGAGGCGTACACAGAACCGGTTAAAGCCCCGAACCACACACACCAAAGTTTACCGATTGTCGCAAGTACTAACGATGCAAGTCTCAGGTTAAGACCATATACACCTACCCTGATGCGGCCTCCCATAGACACGCAGACATACTACCAATGGGATTCCGCGGGGTCTGTCCAGAGCGAAGCTGTTTTCCGTACCATCGGCAAAACACAACTCCTCCTATAGCACTTGCATAAGTATCCAATACTTAAATATATAGAACTATGCCGTTGTGCCATCACAACTCGCATAAGTGCAATACTAGTCTATTCCGCATTATCGATGTCCGATCTCGATAATACTCCGACTAGGGATATTTAATGATTAAACCTTTTATATTGATACTGTCTCATATCATCTCAATACGGAACTAATCATATGGACTTTTGCCATTTTATATCAAAGTAAATAATTTTACAAAACGGAAAAAGGCAATTTCATTATCACATAGTTGATTTTGTACAATAATACAATATCATTTACAAAACAGTGACGCTATGGGTCATAATGTCTAAGAATCAACACATGTCCAACATTATTGAATCAAAAAATCAATGCATTCAATGCTATACATGTCACAAAAGCAATTTAGGGTTTTTCAAATCCGATTTCGATTTTAATCCAATTAAATCCTAAATCAATTTATCCCAAGTCTTTCAACTCATCCAATGATCAAAAACAAAAATCACCATGACTTTAGGGCATCATCAACTTTCGGTCAAGCCAAAAAATTGGGGGAAAAATAATCCAATTCAATTTTCATCAAATTGATCATGCATAACTCTAAGTTATCATCATTCAAGCATATTCAAACAATCAATTTCATCAAATCATGCTCAAATCAATTGTACCCAAATTTTACCCTAAATCAATTTCATCCTTAATCAAGGCTCTGATACCATTGTTGGGTTTTCTAGGTCAAACCAAGATCAAATTAAGCGATGAAAAGTGTGAATACATCAAAGTAAAGTCGCGGAATAACTCACTTTGATTGGCTTTGCGATGCGAAGAACAAAAATAAAATTTCTGCTTCTTGATGCTCTCGTTCAAGGTCCCTTTTGTGCTCCTTGTATGTTCGGCCAGCCCCATTTGAAGATCTCCAAGCTCCAAGCTTTGTAAATGGATTCCATGCTCATAGATGGGTTTCTCTATCACACAATTGTAAGACTCCATAGATGTGCTAGCACCTTAGAAAATTGCAATAATTTTCTTCTTTGTTCCTTGCTAGTTTCGGCCAAGCCAAAACTAAGAGAGGGAAGAGATTGTTTCGCTCATGAAGAAAGAAAGAGAGAGAGAGAGGAAGTTGTGTTTGGTTTCTAAAACCTAATCATCAAAATCGTTTACCATTTTTGGTCTATGCTTTCCAAAAGCAATTTGGAGGGAAAGAGCATTAATTGCTCTCAACCACCTCCATCACCAAAAAGGTGACATGACACACATCACAAAAAGTGGATGTGACATGTGAGTGACTTGTGATGTGATTTGTGGGCCCGACTTGAATTCAAAATCCGAGTAGGCCCGGAAACACTCCCCGGTTCACTAATTCTGAATTAAAGAATTTTCTGTTGCAACGTAATTAAATCAAATTTAATTAAATAATTATGCCTAGCAAAATTACCATTCACGTCGCTCGCGAATTAATTCTAAATCAATTCGTTTGCCCGAATTAAAATCCAATTTTAATTCCGCGTCGAAATCTAATTTCGTATAATATATCAATATATTATTTATTATCGATTAATTCCAAATTCATCGTTCTCTTTTTTCAATAATATTTTAACCCAGATAAAATATCTCCACAATTAATCTTAGATTAATTTTCTCCTCTCTTATAATTAATCCCATATTAATTATGTCCGAGTCATACGTCATCGTGAATCTTCGGGAAGCGACCCATGAGATCCCCAGATATGTTGGCAGTAAATCCGATCGTCGGACTATTCGAACACGTACGTATATAGTACGATGTTTTTAAACCGATTTACAAGACATGGTTGGCTTCTAGCAAAGCACCGTGCCTACCCAATTCTCCAGAAATATTCTTAAATGAATATATATAATCTATATCAGGCATAGTATACGTAGTATTACGTTTTCGATCCAGTATCGGATGTCACGTGCTAGGCCTGGGCTAGAATTGTGCCTGCCTCGTACGAAGCACATATCGGATCTCTGGTAACTAGTCTCTATATTTGGATAAACATGACCTAGTCATATTATCCCGATAGCTGCAGCATATAAGAGCACCAGTTCTGTATCCTACGTGACCATCATCTCCATATGAATGAAGTGATACTTCCATCTTAACATCACACTCAATACACTACGATTCTCAATATACCCAGAAGAGGCGTACACAGAACCTGTTAAAGTCCCGGATGACCAAAACCAAAGTATATTGATTGTCACAAGTATTAGCGATGTAAGTCTCAGGTTAAGACCAAATACAAGCCTTTTGGATCTATATAATCCTAATTGGATTAGGAGTAGTTCTGTTAGCACCTGAGCTAGGCTACAGTACGGGCTAATGAACCGCGGTCTCATCAACGATCCAAGTTTATACTTTAACTATTTCATCTGATTCGTTGGATCATACATCATGGTGATGTGATGATCGAATAAATCGCATCAGATGATAACCTTGCAAATCCACTGACGAAAGCTATTTCTCACCAGAAGTTTGAGCGACCCGTACATAGTTCAGGTGTAGGACAGTTGAGTGATTGTCTATAGGCCAAGTGGGAGATTGTTGGACAATTATGACCCATGGCATCACTATTTGTACAGAACATGGTGTTGTTGTACAAATAAACTATGTGACAAAGGAAATTACTCTTTTATCATTTGTAATTGGATTACCGATATATATAAATCATAAAAGTCCATATGATTAGTACCATATTAATAAGATATGAGACATTATTAATCCACATAAGGTTTAATCATTAAATATCCCTAGTCATAGTATTATCGAGACTGGACATCGATAATGCGGAATAACTAGTATTACACTTTTGCGTGTTATGGAAGCGTAACGCCATAGTTCTCATATATTTGGGTATTAGATACTCATGCAAATGTAATAGGAGGTTCTGTTTACCGATGGTACGGAAATAGCTTCGCTCTGGATACACCCCCTGGGAGTCTCATTGGTAGTATGACTAGGTGTCTATGAGAATCCGAATTAGGGTAGGTGTATTTGGTCTTAATCTGAGACTTGCATCGCTAATACTTGCGAAAATCAGTATATTTTGGTTTTGGTCGTCCGGGGCTATAACGGGTTCTGTGTTCGCCTCTTCTGGGTATACTGAGAATCGTAGTTTATTGGGTGTGATGTAAAAAGGGAAGTATCACTCCAGTCATATGGGATGATGATCACACATGATACGGAACTAGTACTCTTAAGTACTGCAGTCATCGGGATAATATGACTAGGTCATGATTATCGATTATAGAGACTAGTTACCAGAGATCCGATATATGCTTCGTATGGGGTAGACACAATTCCAGCCCTAGGCCTAGCATGTGATATCGATACTGCATCGCAATACGCAATACTATGTATACTACGTCTGACAAAGATTACATATTCCTTAAAAGAATATTTCTGGAGAATTGGGTAGGCACGACGTTTTGCTAGAAGCCAACCATGTCTTGTAAATCGGTAGGAACGTGGTACCGGGTACGCATGTATTCGGATAGTCCAATGACCGGATTACTGCCAATATATCCAGGGATCTCATGTGTCGCTTCCCGAAGATTCACCGATGACGTATGACTCGAACATAATTAATCTGGGATTAATTATGAGAGAAATAGAAAATTAATCTGGGATTAATTATGGAAAGAATTATCTAGGATAAAATTCAAATAGAAGGAAAGAACGATTAATTCGGAATTAATCGATTAAATAATATATTCGATATATTATATGAAATTAGATTTTATAACGGAATTAAAATTGGATTTTAATTCGGACGAACGAATTAATCTAGAATTAAATCGCGAGCGACTTTAATAGTAATTTTGCTAGGATTTAATTAAGTCGCAATGGAAAATTTGTTAATTCGGAATTAACGAAACCGAGCCCGGAATGTTTTCCGGGCCCACTCGGATTTTGAATAAAGGTGGGGCCCACACAAGTCACCTCACCTAGTCAACTTTATCAACTTTTGGTTGATAGAAGTTGGTGGGAATTTTGGTTGCTTGTAAATTACACAAGCTAATTTTATTGATGTGTGATTGACCTTTACCTAATTGGATTTGGTATATGGCAATTTGATTTTAGAAAATCAAATTTGGTAACACATTTTACTCTCTTCTCCTCTCCTTCACTGTGACTCTCCCTCTCATTTTTCTTGCTTTTGCCGAGAACAATAAGAACACAAAAGGAAGAATTTTGTTTGCAATTTTTTCCTTAGCTAGCACTTAAAGAATCATATAAAGGTGATAGGGAAACTTTTCCCATTGAGTTTAGAATTCATTCATCAAGTCTTGGAGCTCAACATACAAATCAAGGAAAGCTTGGAGCAACTTCAAAGGAGGCAAATTTTTGTTCTCAACACATCCAACATACCGATCAAAGTGAGTATAATTTTTCCGCTACTTCTTTGCGTATTCACACATGTTTTATGCTTAATTGATCCTAGATATGTTCTTAGAGAACCCTACAGCTTTGACCCCTGGGTGTGAGATACTTCGATCTCTGGGATTTATTCCCGAACTAAGTTGAGTTGATGGCGAGGTGTTTCGACCCCTGGGTGTGAGATGCTTCGATCTCTAGGATTTATTCCCGAACTGAGTTGAGTTAATGGCGAGGTGCTTCGACCTCTGGGATTTATTCCCAAATCCATACCATGTGTGAGATGTTTCGATCTATGAGGTGCTTCAACCTCTGGGATTCATTCCCGAATCCATACTAGGTGTGAGATGCTTCAATCTCCGGGATTCATTCCCAAACTGAGTTGAGTTGACGGCGAGGTGCTTCGACCTCTGGATTCATTCCCGAATCCATACCAGATGTGAGATGCTTCGATCTCTGAGGCGTTTCGATCTCTGGGATTCATTCCTGAATTTGTTCCAGGTTTGAGATGCTTCGATCTCTAAGGCGCTTCGACCTTTGGGATTCATTCCTGAATCCTTACCAGGTGTGAGATGCTTAGATCTCTGAGGCACTTCTACCTCTGGGATTCATTCCTGAATCCATTCCAGGTGTGAGATGCTTGGATCTATGAGGTGCTTCGACCTCTGGGATTCATTCCCAAATCCATACCAGGTGTGAGATGCTTCGATCTCTGAGGCGCTTCGACCACTGGGATTCATTCCCGAATCCATTCTAGGTGTGAGATACTTCGATCTCTGGGATTTATTCCCGAACTGAGTTGAGTTGAAGGGGAGGTGCTTAGACCTCTGAGATTAATTCTCAAACCATACTGGGTGTGAGATGCTTTGATCTCTGAGGTTTATTCCCGAACCAAGTTGAGTTGATGGCGCGGTGCTTTGACCTTTGGGATTCATTCCCGAACCATGTTGGGTGTGAGATGCTTCGATCTCTGGGGTTCTTTCCCGAACTGAATGGGTGATAGCATTTTGGTCCTCTTGTGTGACTCTTCGATCCAGTGGGGAGTTTTTCCTACGATGATGAGGTGCTTCAACCTCTGGGATTCATTCCCAAACTGTTGATAATGTGGGCCTCGACCCTGTGATTCATTCCCAAAACTGTTGAACTGATAGTGGTGAGGCACTTCGTGTTGGGTTCTCCTAGAACATGCCAATGATCTATTAAGCATAAAATTGTGTGAATTAACAAAATAAGTTGCGGAAAAATACTCACTTTGATCGGCTAAGTAGGATGTGGAGATAAAATAAAAATTTGACCTCCTTTGTGTAGTGCTCCAAGCTCTCCTTTGTATGAATGGTTTAGCTCCAAGCTTGATCTTTGAATTCCAAACTCAATGGGATAGTTTCCCTATCACCTTTGTAGACTCCTTTAAGTGCTAGCTTAAGAAAATTTTGCTACAAAATTTCCCAATCAAGAGAAACAACTCTCGGCTTTGTGAGAAGAGAAGAGAGGGAAGGTTTTCACGCCAAAATGAAAGAAGAGAGAGTGAGTGGTGTGTTTCAATTTTTGTTTAATGTATATTTGATTTCAAAAATCAAAAACCATTTACAAAAGTCAAGTAGGTAAAAGTCTTTCACAAGTCTAACTTGTGTAACTTACAAGTTACCAACTAATATGCTCACTAACTTCTATCACCATAAAGTAAATAGTTGACTAGTGATGTGACTTGATGTGGGTCCCACTTAATTCAAAATCCGAGTGGGCCCACAAAACACATAACGGGCTCGGGTTCGTTAATTCTGAATTAACGAATTTTCCGTTGCGACTTAATTAAATCAAATTTAATTAAATAATAATGTCTCGCAAAACTATTACGAAAGTCACTCGCGAATTAATTCTAAATTAATTCATTCGCCCGAATTAAAATCCAATTTTAATCCCGTGTTGAAATTTAATTTCAATTAATATATCAAATATATTATTTAATCGATTAATTCCAAATTAATCGTTCTCTCTCTATTATTTGAATTGTATCCCAGATAAATTCTTTCCGCAATTAATCCTAGATTAATTTTTCTCTCTCTCATTATTAATGCCAGATTAATTCTGTTCGAGTCAAACGTCATCGGTGAATCTTCGGGAAGCGACCCATGAGATCCCTGGATATGTTGGCAGTAAATCCGATCGTCAGACTATCTGAATACGTGCGTACCCCGTACCATGTTCTTACCGATTTATAATACATGGTTGGCTTCTAGCAAAGCACCGTGCCTACCCAATTCTCCATAAATATTCTTTAAGGAATATATAATCCTTGTCAGGCGTAGTATACGTAGTATTGCGTATTGCAATCCAGTATCTAATGTCACATGCAAGGCCTTGGGCTGGAATAGTGTCCGCCCCGTACGAAGCATATATCGGATCACTAGCAACTAGTCTCTTTAATCGGATAATCATAACCTTGTCATATTATCCCGATAGCTGCAACATAATAGAGTACCAGTTATGTATCCCTGCGTGATCATCATCTCCATATGACTGAAGTGATAATTCCATCTTGACATCACACCCAATACACTATGATTCTCAATAAACCCAGAAGAGGCGTACACAGAACCTGTTAAAGTCCCGGACGACCAAAACCAAAGTGTATTGATTGTCGCAAGTATTAGCGATGCAAGTCTCAGGTTAAGACCAAATTCACCTACCCTGATGTGGATTCCCAAAGACACATAGTCATACTACCAATGGGATTCCGCGGGGTCTATCCAGAGCAAAGCTATTTCCTTACCATCGGTAAACAGAACCTCCTATTACACTTGCATGAGTATACAATACCCAAATATATGAGAACTATGCCGTTACGCTTCCTTAACGAGCACAAGTGTAATACTAGCCTATTCCGCATTATCGATGTCAAGTCTCGAGAATACTACTACTAGGGATATTTAATGATTAAACCTTTAGTGGATTGATATTGTCTCATATCTTATAATCTGGAACAAATCATAAGGACTTTTATCATTTGTATATTTAAGTAATCTAATTACAAAATGATAAAATAGCAATTTCCTTTGTCACATAGTTAATTTGTACAAAAACCACAATGTCTTTTACAAATAGCGATGATATGGGTCACAATTGTCCAACAATCTCCCACTTGGCCTATAGCCAATCACTCAAGTATCTAACACCTGAACTATGTACATGTCACTCAAACTTTTACTGAGGAATAGCTTTCGTCAGCGGATCTGTAATGTTGTCATCTGATGCAACCTTCTCGATCTTCACATCGCCACGATGTATGATCTCACGAATCAGATGGAAGCATCGAAGAACATGCTTGGATCGTTGACCGATCATATGCACGTGCCACGTGTCATCTTCTCATTTGAAGGAAAATCCAGCCATTCACCGTGCGCCGCGTGTCGTCTTCTGATTGTGCCGCTCTACCGTGTGACACGTGTCATTTCCAAATTTTGCCGACATCGTACGCGTAGTCAACCTGCGTGGTCCAAAGACGCGTGCGGGAGTCGCGACGCCAAGCACTTTAGTGTCGCGACGCCGGTTGCCGAGTTTGCCTATAAATTCAACTCCTCTTCACTTCATTTGGTGTGCTTTCCTTGGGAGCTTTTCCCTATTTTTAGAGGATTGCATCTAGTTTTTGTAAATATAAATAATATTTAATTTATGTATTTTAATTCTCAGTAATAATAATAGTTCTTCTCTTTCTTCTCTTTTCTTTTATGTTTTGTAGTTAAATTTCTGCTGGGGTAAAAGGTGAAATATTTTATATGATTATCTAGGTAAATCTCACTTAATTATAATTTAACCGAATTAATTAATGTCAGACTTTATTACCGCCTATGTGGTTGGTTTAAATATAAATTACTTTACCGCCTATATGGCTGGTCTTTATGTGACAGATAATTACCACCTATATGGCCGATGTAGTTAGACTAAATGGATTACCGCCTATATGGCTGGTTTTAAATGTTTAATATTATTAATTCCTGAGAAAGCAGAACAGAAAATAATTTATATATTATAATAAATGAGATTCCTAGATAAGAAATATTAAAAATGGATCCTCTAACCCCATCATTTTATTTTTATTCTAGGGAAGTGATGAAAAACAATATCGACACTTAATAATTGATTTTCTTTTTATGCGTAATTCTTTAGTTTGTTCATTGATTCTTAAGCTTAATGCTTCTTGTTGTCTGATCACCAATAAGAATGATATGGGAAACTTAAAATGAACTAGACATAGGGATTTTAGGTTTCAGCCTTAGATTCAATAGCCCACGATCTTTCTTGAGGATAGATAACCCTTTAATAGATTTCCTTACAGGATAGACATATACCTGTCGGGCGAGGGTAGCCATAATTGGAACTTAATCTTAATGAATCCAGGTAATTTGGTTGACATAGACATATGGTTCAATTGGGTTATACTGGGTATTTGTGTCTGACCATCAACAGAGGCTTTTGCATATTTTCATGTTACAGGTTAGCTAACTGATTTATTACACATAGATAAGAGAATCAATTCATCTTTATAATAATATTGTGTGGAGTCACGACCCTAGATCCTTGAGTCTTTTCTTTTATTTTCCTTAGTATTTTCTTTTGAGTATGTTTTTATTTTAATTAGCAAATCTACATTCAACCAACCAAAAGCAATCAATTCCCTTCTCCCTATAATTAGATACCTGTAAATAAATAATATCAATAATTAATAACAACAATAGGCATTAAGTCCTCGTGGGATCGATATTTTTATACTACTTGAACGATACGTGTGTTTGCGTTATACGTGTGTGTTTACGCCTGTCAAGTTTTTGGCGCCGTTGCTGGGGACTTATTTTTCTTAAGTTGTTAATTTTGAAGTTATCTAATTTACTTGTATCTAATTTTCTTTATTTTTATCTGAAATTTTTATTTCTTTCTTTTGTTTTCAGGTGATTGAAAAATGGAACATTACTGGGAGATTGAGAGATCACGAGCTTTACTAGAAGATACACCCCAAATCTGGGAACAACAGTCCGGTTTTCTGAGGCCTGTTGTACAGCCGAACGACTATCACTGGATGCCAGAACCAAGCAATACTACATTTGCTCAACAGAACGCAATGGGGAGATGTGACATATGTAATGGTAACCACCCGAGAGATCATTGCGAGTACAACTACAATACAAGTTGGCAGAGCTATCAAAATCCTTCATGGTACGAAGAACCATCACATTTTCCATCTTATCCACCATCTACCTTCGATTTCCATCAAGAACCAGAACCATCAGAAGAAGATCAGATGATTGACATGCTCAAAGATTGGTTCAAGAAGCAAGATGAAAAGCTGGATACAATGCTTGAAACATGCCAAAATCAATTCGAAAGTATTCAGAGACAATCAGCACTCATTCAGAGAATGACATATCAAATGAGGCAATCAACAGAGAACTAGAGCTACATACCTCAATGACCATTTTCAGATGAAGCCTTCAAGTACCAAGCATTTCACGATGACACTTTAGCAGAATAGAAGGTTGAGCAGAATCAAGAATCAGAGGTATCAGTTCAGAAGCCTGAACCGGAAAAGTCTCGATTTGATTTTTATTATTCTGACTCTGACGATGATGAAGCTGAGTTGTTTGCACCAACTGCATCAACAATTGAGGATGGAATTCTGTATCCTCAAAATGAAGATCTTGGAGATTCCATTGCACAAATGTTTGAAGAAGATCTACCTGAGCCAATCATTTCACTCAGATCAGAGGATGAAGACCTAAAATATGACACATCATTTCATCACCAGGTTGACAATTTTGAAGCATGTATTTCACAAATGACAGATGAAGAGCTAAATATGGAAATTTTCAAATACATCTATGAAGAAAATGTGGAGCAAGAAGCAGCGCAAATGGAGGAGCAAATGTCTAACCTTATTGAAGAACCAGAGCATTCAGGCGAAACATCACTGTTTTGGGGAGTACAATTTAAAAATATCACCCAGAAGCTTGACAGAATGGAACTTCCATTCAAAGTCAAGCACCATACGAGACCTCCTAATTTTATTTCTTTCTTTGCAGGAACTACTTGAGCAAAAAGGAGCAAAAAGGTGGAACAAGCACTAAATGGGACAAAAACATGTCTGCTACCTTACCGTTGGAAGAGACCCTTCAAAAGCAACGCTCATGGGATTGTCTTTAATCGGACATCCAAAATGACGCTGAAACCTCCTTAACAGATGGATTTCAGTCACGTCTGGCTGAAGACGAAAAATTTAGCGCTAGCAGGGAGGCAACCCATGAAATTTGTTTTACTTTTTGTTTTCATATTTTGTGTATACATGTTGTAGAGTTTTTAATTTTGTGTGTTATTTTATAGGGAAAGGCACAAACTGGGCATTTAAGGAGGAATGGTGTTTGGCAATCACAAAGAAGATAGCTAATTCATTTGTGGTGGCTGAGTAAGGAATGGATTTTTGAGACGCATCCTATGTTGGTTTTCTATAAGGTCCCAAGATCAAACAAGACATGAAATTATGTGTGAACACATCAACGGAGGTAGCGGAATACTTACATTGATCGGTTATGTCGATTTGGAGACGATTCAAGCCCAAAAACGCACTGCCATGTAAGCCTACTGCATGCAGTCCTCTGCCTACAAAAACAGAAAATTGAGTGAAGAAACGGAGCTCCAATCTTCGTCGGATGGATCCCGTCTCATGGGGGAACCTCCCTACCACCTTCGCAAGACTCGTAGTGTGCTAGCACTTGCGGTTTTCACCATGAAAACCCAACTCTTGCTTCCCTTATGCTCACGGTTTTTGTGGTTCAAAACCAGTCCCCAAAATCTGTTTTGGGCGTGAGAGGAAGAGAGAATTTTTGAGAGAAAAATGTGTTATGTTTTTTTTTTAAATGATTTACCAAAAATCAATTTATATTTATGCCATAATTTATTAAATTAATAATAAATTTATGACACAACACATGCAATAGCTTAGAGTGTCAAACACTCAATTTCCATGCAATAACATTGAGTGCATTGTACACTATCTACATGCAAAGCATTAGAATGACATGTGTCATGTGGGCCCCACACGTTTCCAAATGAAAGTGGGCCCACGTGCACTCACGCGTTCGGGTTCGATATTTCCGAAATACCGAGCTTACGTTGCGACGTTAATTCAATCGAATTTAATAAATAATACGCCTGGCGAATTATTATTTACGTCGCTAACGAATTAATTCTGAATTAACTCGTTTGCCCGAATTAAAATCTAATTTTAATTCCGCGTCGAAATCTAATTTCGTTTAATATATCGAATATATTAATTCATCGATTAATTCCAAATTAATCGTTCTCTCTCTTTAGACGACATTTTATCCCGGATAAAATATCTCCGTTATTAATCCTAGATTAATTTTCTCTCTCTTCTATTATAATCCCAGATTATTCAAGAGTGCGAGTTGTGCGTCATCGGTGGATTATCGGGAAGCGACCCATGAGATCCCCGGATAATCTGGCAGTAAATACGGTCGTCGGAGTATCCGAATCACGTACGTACCAAGTACTACGTTCTACCGATTTACGAGACAAGGTCGACTCCTAGCAAAGCACCAAGTCTACCCAATTCTCCGGACATATTCATCAAAGAATATCTAGATCTGTATCAAGCGTAGTATACAGTTGTATTGTGCATATTGGCCCAGTATCGGATAATCACGTGCTAGGGCTGGGGCTGGATAAGTGTCTGCCCCGTCCGAAACACATATCGGACGTCTGGTAACTAGTCTCTATAATCGGATATTCATGACCTGGTCATAATATTACGATTGGATGCGCATCACTTTAAGAGCACTAATACCGTATCCTGCGTGACACATCATCTCCATTATGACTGGAGTGACACTTCCATCTCGACATCACATCCAATACACTACGATTCCTGATAACCCAAAAGAGGTGAACACAGAACCAGTTAAGATCCCCCACCACCAAAACCAAAGTTTACCGATTGTCGTAAGTATTAGCGATGTAAGTCTCAGGTTAAGACTATACACACCTACCTTGATTTCGGCCTCCCATAGACACCTAGTCATAATACCAATGGGATTCCGAAGGGTCTATCCAGAGCGAAGCTGTTTCCCGTACCATCGGTGAAACACGACCTCCTATCGCACTTGCACAAGTATCCAATACTTATATAGATGAGAACTATGCTGTTGTGCCTTCACAACGCGCACAAGTGCAATACTAGCCTATTCCGCATTATCGATGTCCAGTCTCGATAATACTACGGCTAGGGATATTTAATGATTAATCCTTCGTGGACTGATACTGTCTCATATCATCTCAATCCAGGAACTAATCATAAGGACCTCTCTTCATTTATATATCTATGGTGATCTAATCACAAATGACGAGAGTGCAATTTCCTTGTTACATAGTTAATTTGCTACAACAACACAATGATCTGTGCAAATAGTGACGCTATGGGTCATTTTGTCAACAATCTCCCACTTGGCACGTAGCGAGTCACTCAAGTGTCCTACACCCGAACTATGTAAGGTTCGCTCAAATGCTGAGGAAAGGTTTTCGTCAGCGGATTTGTTCGATTATCGTTTGACGCGATTTATACGATCATCACATCGCCACGATGTATGATCCGAACGAATCAGATGATATAGAAGTATATATCTGGATCGTCGATGAGACCTTTAATTCCTTAGCCTGTGCTGACGCCTAGCTCAGCTGCTAACAGAACTATATCTAATCTAATTAGATTTATTATCGATCCAAATGGCTTCTATTGATGCCTCAGCTGCAGCAATGATCCGCATTTGTTGTTTATTCGGTAACAGTTATCTTGCTTGGAAGATTTCCAGCTCACTGTCCCGTTATTCAAACTTTATAGTACCGCAGTATTTAATTGTTTGGAAACTTGCTGCAGTGATCCCAGTCACTTCAAGTTCTCCTTCTCCATAGTAAAAGATAGCATCTTTAGTTCTCAGAGATACTAACAGATGTTCTTAACTTCAATCCAGTGACTGTCACTTGGATTGACCTGATTGTGACTCCATATGCTTGAAGCGTATGAGACACCAATACAAGTACATTTTAAATGTACAATTTCCCAGAGAGTGTTAACAACTCCAAATCTATCCCAGTAGATCTTTATACCTCTAATAAAGGTTGTTATCTCTCAGAATTCTACGGAGAATTTCTATTGAAAGCCAAGCTTTCAACAATAGCTTTATGGGAATTTCACTGTCAGTGCGCTCTCCCACTAACCTCCTTATATACACAAGAATTATTTCGTTTTGAGTCAAATCATAAACTATTATGATTATTTCAAAACGACAGTTCCAAGAACCATATGCTTGCATCAATCCAAACATGGATCGAATAACCCGCAAACCTTTTTGTCGGTTATACAAAATCGTCAGGATGTTGTAAACATCCTCCAAAAGGTTTCCTTTTCAAGAAAGCGATTTTGATTTGTAACTGACATATTTCATAAATGAAATATACAGTTATCAACAAGCATCTTCAAAATGGATTTACCATGGCAACAGGTAAAAGGTTGAACCGTTATTAACAAAATGTTGATAACGATACCTTTCCGTCGAAAGCATAGCTTTGCACGTTGGTATGTTGCCTTCCATGTATGTCTTCCTTGAAGACGTTTAATGTACCATAGGCACAACGCCTTGTGGTACAACAACTAGTATCCAAACATAGTTGTTATACATGGAATCCATTTCGGACTCATGGCACTTTGCCTCAACAGGGAGTCGATACCTCGTATCACTTCCTCATAACGTAGTCGGATGGTACACCTTCATAAGATTGACATCATTTATGATGTTAGATCAGAAACCCATACCCTAGGTTGTTTTCTGACTCTATCCGATCTACGAAGTTCTTGTGTATTTGAAGATTAATGGTTTAGATTCATCATAGATGAACTATTTGTGTTCCATTAAGGACTTCGTGCCTTGAACAGTATTACTCCGATTTTCATCGAGTATCACTATCCTCCCACTGACCACTGCATATCGGTATTCCTCTCAGGAAAACCGCATGGTGAGCAACAATTATATTGTTCTCATGTGGGATTTACAGTACTATACTTAAGGTTTCCCTTAAGATAACCTATATTGGCACTTATCCAATTTGGGTCCTTAGTTTGGTATCATCCAAACGCTATGCCTGGCATACCCAAATTATCAGGAATGAGAAACCTCGTTTCTTCCCTGTTCATATCCTATATGATATCTGTCAAACAGATTTATATGGAACCTTATTCTAAATAAGTTTTGCACTGTTAATACATATCCTGTTGAAGGAGATATAGTAGCTCAGAGCGACTCGTGATAAACCTTATTATGTCCAACAAAATTCGGTTTTAGTTCAGACACACCGTCTAACTGACGTGTCTCGAGAGGAGTCCTCATCTGAAAGAATACCATACTCTTTCATGTACGTATGAAACTTACTGCTTAAGTATTTTCCATTACGGTATACCGTGGCGGAATAATACTATAGCCGATCTGTTTGTCTATTTCGTGTCGAAACTCTAAAAGTTTCCGATTTGTGTTCTTCAAAAGAAACACATAACCACAACGTGATGTCACATCCGTTAAGGTCACGAAATATTCATGTTCACATCTAGCCTAGCTAGATATGGGCCCACTTACTTCACCATGAATAGGGCTAACAGATCGGTGGCCCTTTTACTATTACCAAGTAAATAGTATTTTAGGTATTTAACCTAATAAACTAGATTCGTAGACCTTATTTGAATAGTCAAATCAGTCCTAGTACCCACTCTTCAAAAGTGTGGATATACGAGTCTTGTTTAATTGTGTCCCAGACAACAATGCCACAAATAAGTCTCCATTGATCAAATCAATTTGAGCTATTTATTTGTCATTTTATATGTTTGAGATTTTATTTATATTCAAAATATAAATTCTGTTATTTACATCCAATGTATTTATCTCAGTATCATCTTTTATATTGAAACACTTTAGTGTTCTAGAATATAAAGGTTTTATCCGCAATGGATTAAACACTGATATAGAGATAATGTCTCTAGATAAAACTAGTTACATTATAACATTTCCTAATTTAAGTACATACCCAAAGGGTAGTTCCTCAACTTAGGTATCTACGGTCGAAACAGCGACTTTCGTCCCGTTTCCAATTCGCAGAGAAATCTCGGCTTGAAGCCAGTATCCAGCTCACAGCGGATTCTGAACGTCAATACATATATTTTATGTACCACACTAAGTATTGAAATCCAATTTTAATACTAGTAGTGAACATAACTTTGACAAATATTTTAAAGTTAGAGCCTCGCCCTTTCTTTAATTCCTTCGTGTCTTCCATATCCAAATGGTAGTCACTTTGGGATATGTCAATTATTCTTTTCAATATTTCACAAACCACTTGGGTTTTAGAATATCGAAATGATGTGCACCTTGTGCTACATGCCCAATTGCAAACTTTGACTTTTCTCCACTAGAATAGTCAATTAATTAAACTTTTAATACTTTTAAATCTAAAGATAGATTTATTATAAGTATATTAATTAAGCACTAAAGTCATCATCACATAAATCTTCCAAAGACTTTATGCTCTACTATTTGCTTAATTATGGGCTTAGTCATAATAAGTTATTTTATCAAATAAATTAACCTATTATTAATTCCCAATTGAAAATTAAATCATTTAAAACATTTAATCCAAGGATTATATTTTTAATATTCAACTTTTCAATTCTTTCATGATTTTAATAGTCCAACTATTTAATCAATTTTTAATAGGTACTATTTATAATGATTACAATAATCCAATTATTTAATCAACTATAATTTTAATATTGATTACTATAATCCCATTATAAAATCAACTATCATTTAATTCAATTATATTGATTACTATAATCCAATTACAAAATCAACTATATATTGAATGAGTTTGTATATAGTCCAACTATATATATTTTTAAAACAACATAAAATATTAGTCCGACTAATACTTTTAATTAATATGACGAGTAAAATAAAATGAGCGTGTTTAGCGAGTAATTGAACGAATGTTGCAAATTCAATACTTGCCTCCCACTATTTTTCGTCGAGCCTCTAACCCTCTGTGGAGTACTCGGGAAACCGTGTTTCCTAGTGGGCTAGGATCCGTTAAATAACACACAATCCTGACTTTGGCCAATAAAAAGCTGTATGCTATTTAACTAGGTAGATCTCTCAGATCAATTGGATCTCATCCAATTCCTAGATCCGGTTAGGTGGACATCCAAGTCCGAAACATATGTATAATGTCAATGTAACCATTACATTTTCCTAACCCTATCCTCTGAATCATTTAGGCCTTGGCTTTGGCCAAACACAAACCTAATGATTCCAGTTAAGCGGGACCCATTGACGAGGAAAGTTTCGTAATCAATGTCATTGGACAAAAAGTGATCTGACTTTGGTCAATAAAAATCACGATTTGGACAAGACACCGATATCCAACAAAACTCTCATGATTCAAGTACATCCTTGATTGACAAAGGTCTTGACTTTGGTCAAAAAACAAACCAATGCCAACTTCGGATCTTGAACAAGAATCATTCAATGGAAGGATATTTGCTTAATATAAATTGAGGGATTTTCGCGTGCAAATTGGCTACCAATTTAATTATCTTTGTTAGGTCTCATCATCATACACCCTTAAACATGCATTCTAAATACATAATAAAGCGAGTATGAAATAAAATAATAATGATATGCGGATGGATACTTAACACATTGATCCTAGATCAAATCTCTCCCTTTCTCACTCAAGCTAGCACTTGTACTACTTCTACCCGTTACACTACACTTCTAAAGAAACCTCATATACATAGAGGGGAATAGGTGAGAAGAGAATACAAAGAGAAAGAAGGTGATAAGGCTGGACACGCAGGTCCAATTTAATAAATCGAATTTATTACAACAATTTCTAAAATTGCCCACCCGACTAATATCCATCCGATATACATTATTCATTCAACACAACCATGTATTCACACACACAAGCATGCTATCAATCAATCTAATCAAATTAATTAATCTGATAATTAAGTGATCATCCAATGTTCAAACAACGATTTGATTTTGTCGAGTCAAACTCGTTTTTGCGAATAAGTACTCAAAGTACGAATTCATGAATTAAATTAAACTACATCATTAAATCTAATTTAACATGTATTTAATACTAATTCACTATTCAATTCCAAATTAAATATTGCACTTTAAATTAATAAACCTTTTACGATTTAAATTCCAAATCTAATCGTAACGCGTCTCAAAGACCGATTAACGTCCAACGTCAATTTAATTTAAGTCTAATGGGCTTCAATTAATTTCTTTAGGCATGGGCTTCGGCAACCAAAGCCCAATAGTGGAATCACCCAAAATGCCTTAGAAATCAATTTCGGCCCATTAGGCCCAATTAAACATTAAAGGTTCATTAGTCGCAATTGGGCTTTATGGTTAAGGTTTTGGGCCCAATTGGATCCAATCCACTTGGCCTAAACCAAACTTGATAAATCAAGCCCAATAGCCCCAAATACAACAATTCAAGCCCAAATCCAATTTAAGCCTAAATAATTAAATTACACTAATCCAATTACGCAATTTAATTACCTAAAGTGCATTACATGATTAATCGACTAAATCAATATTTTTAAAACCAAATTAGTCCAATTAATCATACTTAATTCATTATTACATGTCAAACACACATAATGAAAAATCAAACCCATTTACATGCTTTCATGCTCTCGGCCAAGGAGGGATTTTGTGTCCGATTCGGTTTCGATCCAATCGAACCTACAATCGACATCAAATCAACATCCGATTGATTTCATACACATCCAATGTCACAAAACCAAAATTACCAAGACATTAAGGGCATGACACATTCGGCCAAGGTAAGGAATTTGGGGTTTTTGTCCAATTCGAAATCCAATCCAATTCGATTCAAATTAACGTCAACCTAATCGATTCTAACTCATCAAATGAATCAAAATAAAAATCCAAGATCCAAAAAATCACCAAACCATTCGGCCAACATATCCATTTTGGGGAATAATTCCAAATCATTTTTCATCAAATTAGTCCAACCAAAATGAATTTAAACATGTTATAAGCATACTCAAACAAGCAATTTATTCAAATCATGCTCAAATCAATTTACCCAAATTTTAACCCTACAAATTCATGCTTGCAACTTTAGCTCATGATGCCATTGTTGGTTTTCTATAAGGTCCCAAGATCAAACAAGACATGAAATTATGTGTGAACACATCAACGGAGGTAGCGGAATACTCACATTGATCGGTTATGTCGATTTGGAGATGATTCAAGCCCAAAAACGCACTGCCTATAAGCCTACTGCATGCAGTCCACTGCCTACAAAAACAGAAAATTGAGTGAAGAAACGGAGCTCCAATCTTCGTCGGATGGATCCCGTCTCATGGGAAACCTCCCTACCACCTTTGCAAGACTCGTAGTGTGCTAGCACTTGCGGTTTTCACCATGAAAACCCAACTCTTGCTTCCCTTTGCTCACGGTTTTTGTGGTTCAAACCAGTCCCCAAATCTTTTTTGGGCGTGAGAGGAAGAGAGAATTTTTGAGAGAAAAATGTGTTATGTTTTTTTTTTTAATGATTTACCAAAAATCAATTTATATTTATGCCATAATTTATTAAATTAATAATAAATTTATGACACAACACATGCAATAGCTTAGAGTGTCAAACACTCAATTTCCATGCAATAACATTGAGTGCATTGTACACTATCTACATGCAAAGCATTAGAATGACATGTGTCATGTGGGCCCCACACGTTTCCAAATGAAAGTGGGCCCACGTGCACTCACGCGTTCGGGTTCGATATTTCTGAAATACCGAGCTTACGTCGCGACGTTAATTCAATCGAATTTAAATAAATAATTACGCCTGGCGAAATTATTATTTACGTCCCTAACGAATTAATTCTGAATTAACTCGTTTGCCCGAATTAAAATCTAATTTTAATTCCGCGTCGAAATCTAATTTCGTTTAATATATCGAATATATTAATTCATCGATTAATTCCAAATTAATCGTTCTCTCTCTTTAGACGACATTTTATCCCGGATAAAATATCTCCGTTATTAATCCTAGATTAATTTTCTCTCTCTTCTATTATAATCCCAGATTATTCAAGAGTGCGAGTTGTGCGTCATCGGTGGATTATCGGGAAGCGACCGATGAGATCCCCGGATAATCTGGCAGTAAATACGGTCGTCGGAGTATCCGAATCACGTACGTACCAAGTACTACGTTCTACCGATTTACGAGACAAGGTCGACTCCTAGCAAAGCACCAAGTCTACCCAATTCTCCGGACATATTCATCAAAGAATATCTAGATCTGTATCAAGCGTAGTATACAGTTGTATTGTGCATATTGGCCCAGTATCGGATAATCACGTGCTAGGGCTGGGGCTGGATAAGTGTCTGCCCCGTCCGAAACACATATCGGACGTCTGGTAACTAGTCTCTATAATCGGATATTCATGACCTGGTCATAATATTACGATTGGATGCGCATCACTTTAAGAGCACTAATATCGTATCCTGCGTGACATCATCTCCATTATGACTGGAGTGACACTTCCATCTCGACATCACATCCAATACACTACGATTCCTGATAAACCCAGAAGAGGTGAACACAGAACCAGTTAAGATCCCCCACCACCAAAACCAAAGTTTACCGATTGTCGTAAGTATTAGCGATGTAAGTCTCAGGTTAAGACTATACACACCTACCTTGATTTCGGCCTCCCATAGACACCTAGTCATAATACCAATGGGATTCCGAATGGTCTATCCAGAGCGAAGCTGTTTCCCGTACCATCGGTGAAACACGACCTCCTATCGCACTTGCGCAAGTATCCAATACTTATATATATGAGAACTATGCCGTTGTGCCCTCACAACGCGCACAAGTGCAATACTAGCCTATTCCGCATTATCGATGTCCAGTCTCGATAATACTACGGCTAGGGATATTTAATGATTAATCCTTCGTGGACTGATACTGTCTCATATCATCTCAATCCAGGAACTAATCATAAGGACCTCTCTTCATTTATATATCTATGGTGATCTAATCACAAATGACGAGAGTGTAATTTCCTTGTTACATAGTTAATTTGCTACAACAACACAATGATCTGTGCAAATAGTGACGCTATGGGTCATTTTGTCCAACATCCTAATGAATTTATATACCAAACGAGTGGCGTATTGCGTACACAATTCTGTTGTCTTAATTATTGCTTTGATTTGCTTTTATTTTGTTATTTTCTTTTATTTTCACCGACAAGATCTATACTTTTTGACTTTCACGATTTATTTTAACGTTTATCTAATAATTGTCATTTGGCAGGTACTAGTGCAATTATTACTCACCATTTTCAGGCTCTATAAATTCAGCTCTACATTTTTCTCTTCGACACATCCAGATATACATCCAAATAAGAGAGAGAAAATGGAAGCAACATCACAGCAGAGAATCAAGTGAGTTTGTGTCTTCTGTGGATCCAACTCTGGTAATAAACCAGAATTCATTGAGGCTGCAAAGGAATTGGGGCGAGTCATAGCAGAGAGAAATATGCACCTAGTATATGGCGGTGGCAATCTTGGATTGATGGAAAGCATTTCAAAAGCCGTTCAGGAAGGTGGCGGTCATGTTTTTGGAATCATTCCAAAAACTTTGGCGGACGAACACTTAATCGGACAAACAAATGGAGATGAGCGTATTGTCTCAGAGATGTCTGAACAAATCCTTGAAATGGTCAATACTTCTGATGCGTTTATTGCTTTACCAGGTGGGCTCGGAACATTTGAAGAAATATTCACAGTAGTATCATGGGCGCACTTGAACATTCATCGGAAGCCCATTGGATTACTCAGCATTGACCATTTTTTTGATTTTCTGTTTGTATTTCTTGCGGAAGCCAAAAGACATGAGTTCGTCACTAAATCAGTACAAGATATTTTCATGAATACTACAAAGGCCGAAGAATTAATTGAAAAAATCCTAACATTTGAACCAAAAATCGACCCCAATCTTTCCAAGTTGAACTGGTCAGATAGCAATCGTGGTAAGAAGCGTAAATTGGACCTTGATCTTAATCGGTAATTTATCGTATATTTTCAGCTAACCAGGTACGACCTTCTTAACTCCTCTTCTACTGATTAAGACATTGGGGACAATGTCTCATTTAGGTTTGGGGGAGAGAATTAGTTAATTAGTATCTTGTTTTTAATTTGTGTTGTTTTATTTTTGTCCAAAATATTTCGAAAAATACAAAAAAATGGAAAATTTTCAAAAATTACAAAAATATTTTGTGTTTTTGTGTTTTTATTTTGACTAAAAAGGTGAAATTGGTAAGAGATAGCTGTGTAAGGAATTTCCACTCCTGAGACGTATCTCAAACCATTTTTTTTGAAACAAGATAGTTTTTGTTTATTTCATTTTAAATTATTTAATTTGTAAATTCTCCTTAACACTGACTAAAATGGATCTCCATATGCTCAGTTGGCAGGTATTATCAATATGCATAGTAACATACAGACATAAGCTATAATTGAAAAGTTTGTAATATTCAGTGCTCTAGTTTAATTGGAGGAAGCATCTCAAAAAGTGATGGAATAAAAAAATAAAAATAAATAAAAAATAAAACGTCTAAGGTCCGAGTTATTAAGTCTGTAAGGGTGTTTTAACAATCAGTGCCCTAAAGCTAACTGGTTTGGGAGTCACTGGCCCAAAGCTCGCTACATGGATCAAAGATGCTGCAAAAATATATATATCTGAAGTCTGAGTAATTAAGTCTGTAGGGGTGTCTTAACACCTGGTGCCCTAAAGCCAACTGGTTTGGGAGCCACCGACCCAACACTTGCTACATAGATGGAAGATATTGTATATAAATAAAATAAAAAAAAATCAAAAATCAAAGAAAAAAATCAGAAAAATTATTCCATTGTTACAAAAAGGTGTGAATTCTGATAAAACTTTAGGACAAAAATATTACTCTCTTATCAACTGCACTTATGACTGTTGTGGGCAAAAATGAGTTGTTTAATATTTTGTTGGTTGTGTATATGGAGAATGGTAAATATAATTGGAGAATTTACTTATTTGGTAATTTAGAAAGAAAGAAAACAACTACTAACTTGGAGTAGAAGTTTCACCAGATTAGTCACTAACTTCTTTATTCTCTTTTCGCTTGTCTTTTTGCTTTTGTGTGCATTAGTTTCACTACCTTTTTACTTTTGTAAAATGTTTGTGGGTATCATTAATGTAAACCCTCACGAGACTACAACTCGTCCACTAGGGACACCTAGAGGTTTAAAGGCTTGTTGCATACGCTAAATGCAACCGTGATCCCCACGAAAGTGGCTTAGTTTAAATTTGTTTATGTTATTTTATTTTTTACTCGAGGACTATCAAAATGTTAGGTTTGGGGGTGTGATGAGTGGTATTTATATCACTATTTTCCACACATTTAACCTAATTTTTTGTACAGTTTCTTGGGTTTTGTGAACGTTTTGATGTGTTTTGTGTTGTTTTGCAGATAAATAAAGTTTGGGAAGCATTGGAAGCAATTTGGGGCCAAAATAGAGGAAAAATGACAAAAGGGCAGTTTTGTAATTTGTCAGCGTCGCGACGCCAAAACCTTCTGCGTCGCGACGCCTAAAGTGAGCCGCGTCTGCTAACGTGCGCCGAGGGACACGTGTCAGAATCTGAGAAATTGGTCATGCTAATGTACGCCGGATCTTGCTAACATGCACCGACCTTGCTAAAATGCGCCGAGTGCCACATGTCAGAATTCCATTCGACCAAACATAGCGCGTGCCACGTGTCAAGCTCTCATTGGACCAAATAATCGGCGAATCACATTCTGCCACGTGTCACCTTCTCATTAGACCGATCATATGCTCGTGCCACGTGTCATCTTCTCATTTGACGGAAAATCTAGCCATTCACCGTGCGCCGCGTGTCGTCTTCTGATTGCGCCGCTCTGCCGCGTGACACATGTCATTTCCTGATTGTGCCGACATCGTACGCGTAGTCAACCCGCGTCGACCAAAGACGCGTGCGGGAGTCACGAAGCCAAGTATTTTAGCGTCGCTACGCCGGTTGCCGAGTTTGCCTATTAATTCAGCTCATCTTCACTTCATTTGGTGTGCTTTCCTTGGGAGCTTTTCCCTGTTTTCAGAGGATTGCATCTAGTTTTTGTAAAAGTAAATAATATTTAATTTATGTATTTTAATTTTCATTAATAATAATAGTTCTTCTTATTCTTCTTTTTTCTTTTATGTTTTGTAGTTAAATTTCCGCTGGGGTAAAAGGTGAAATATTTAATATAATTATCTAGGTAAATCTCACTTAATTATAATTTATAAATTATAATTTAACCGAATTAATTAATGTCAGACTTTATTACTGCCTATATGGCTGGTTTAAATATAAATTACTTTACAGCCTATATGGCTGGTCTTTATGTGACAGATAATTACCGCTTATATGGCTGGTGTAGTTGGACTAAATGGATTACCGCCTATATGGCTGGTTTTAAATGTTTAATATTATTAATTCCTGAGAAAGCAAAACAGAAAATAATTTATATATTATAATAAATGAGATTCCTAGATAAGAAATATTAAATATGGATCCTCTAACCCCAGCATTTTATTTTTATTCTAGGGAAGTGATGAAACACAATATCCACACTTAATAATTGATTTTCTTTTTATGCATAATTCTTTAGTTTGTTTATTGAGTCTTAAGCTTAATGCTTCTTGTTGTCTGATCACCAATAAGATTGATATGGGAAACTTAAAATGAACTAGACATAGGGATTTTAGGTTTCAGCCTTAGATTCAATAGCCCACGATCTTCCTTGAGGATAGATAACCCTTTAATAGATTTCCTTACAGGATAGACATATACATGTCGGGCGGGGGTAGCCATAATTGGAACTTAATCTTAATGAATCCAGGTAATTTGCTTTACATAGAAATATGGTTCAATTGGGTTATACTGGGTATTTACGTCTGACCATCGACAGAGGCTTTTGCATATTTTCGTGTTACAGGTTAGCAAACTGATTTATTACACATAGATAAGAGAATCAATTCATCTTTATAATAATATTGTGTGGAGTCACGACCTTAGATCCTTGAGTCCTTTCTTTTATTTTCCTTAGTATTTTCTTTTGAGTCTGTTTTTATTTTAATTAGCAAATCTACATTCAACCAACCAAAAGCAATCAATTCCTTTCTCCCTATAATTAGATACCTGTAAATAAATAGTATCAATAATTAATAACAACGGTAGGAATTATGTCCTCTTGGGATCAATATTTTTATACTACTTGAACGATACGTGCGCTTGCGTTATACGTGTGTGTTTACGCCGGTCATTCGTCTTCATCAATAAGATTAATATCCACATGAGGTGAGATCAGAAACCCATACCTCTCAAGTTGTTTTCTGACTCTCTCTGACCTACGCGGTTCTTGTGTATTAGAAGATTGTGGTACAGTCTCATCCCTGATGAATTGTTCATGTTCCGTTAAGGATTCTGTGCCAGGAACAGTATCACTCTGATTTTCATCGAGTTCTACTTTCCTCCCACTTACCACTGCATTTAGGAATTCATTCTCAAGGAAAACCGCATGTAGAGCAACTAATACTTTGTTCTCTTGTGGGTTGTAGAAGTAATATCCTTTGGTTTCCCTAGGATAACCTACAAATTGACATTTATCCAGATTGGGTTCTAGTTTGGTACCATCCAAACGTTTAACGTATGCCCAGCAACCCCAAATATTCAGGAATGAGAAACCCGGTTTCTTTCCTGTCCATATTTCATTTGGAGTCTGTTGAACAGACTTTGATGGAACCTTATTCAAAATAAGTATTGCATTGTTCAATGCATATCCCCATAAAGAAATTGGTAGCTCTGTGCGACTCATCATCGACCTTACCATGTCCAACAAAGTTTGGTTTCTCCTTTCGGACACACCGTTTAATTGAGGTGTTCCGGGAGGAGTCCACTGTGAAAGAATACCATATTCATTCAAGTAATCAAGAAACTCATTGCTTAAGTATTCTCCACCACGGTCCGACCGTAATGTCTTAATACTTTTACCGGTCTGTTTTTCTACTTCGTGTCGAAACTCTTTGAATTT
Organism: Zanthoxylum bungeanum; assembly: GCA_019454045.1. Classification (NCBI taxonomy): domain Eukaryota; kingdom Viridiplantae; phylum Streptophyta; class Magnoliopsida; order Sapindales; family Rutaceae; genus Zanthoxylum; species Zanthoxylum bungeanum. The sequence goes on along the minus strand of SKCR01004998.1, from coordinate 25,844 downwards.
CTCAAAGGTTTCAGACTTGTGTCTCATAAGATACACATAACCATAACGCGATGCATCATCCGTAAAGGTTACGAAGTATTCATATCCACCTCTAGCCTGGCTAGACATGGGCCCACATACGTCACTATGAACGAGGGCTAACAGTTCGGTGGCACATGCATTTTTACCATTAAAAGGTGTTTTAGGCATTTTACCTAATAAACAAGATTCGCAGACGTCATATGAATTTGGATCAAATCCGTCCAAGTACCCACTCTTCGAAAGTTTGGATATGCGAGTCTTGTTAATGTGTCCCAGACGACAATGCCACATATAAGTTTCATCTTTGTTACTTAATTTAAGCCTTTTGTTTGTTACGTTATATGTTTGAGATTGATTTATATTCAAAATATAAAGACCATTATTCACATCAGCACTACATATCTCAATATCATTTTTATACACAAAACACCCGGTGTTTCTGTTGGGAAGCGGCCGCGAGTGCGCAGCGGAAAATCAAAATTATTATGCCGCTTTCCCTTTGCCCAAGACCGATTTGTTTTGATTATTCTACAAGCCTAAGCATGTTACTATATATTCTAAATATAAAACTCATAAAACAATCAAATAACATAAACCTAATCATGCTAACTATCATAAGAACTCTAATTAAAATAAAGAAAGAAAAAGACTTACTTGAACCGAACACTCCTCCAGTCCTCCCGCCAATCTACAAGCTTTTCTCGAACTCAGCAAGCTCTTCCACGTTCCAAAGAGCCACCCAATTGTGTGGCCTCCAAAGATTCACACACCAAAGCCAAAACTCAACGGCAAGACTACGCCTTGAGTGCACGGGTATTTTGCCCTCGGTGCTAGCCTAGGCAAATACCTCAAAACTTTTAACTCGAGGTTCCTCTAGTCAATTAGACTTAAGGATCCTCAAAATCAGTGGCTTACTCTTAAACTTTAGAGTTGCTCACTTATATAAACCCAATATAAGAAAGGTTTTGGTGTAGCAAATTTGTGAAGAATTCTTTGGGTTTATATAGTGCTCCAAAGACAACAAAATTAATTAAGAATTCGATGTGGGATAAGAGCTAATTTAATCTTAGCCATTGGATCTTAATTTATTGGTTTAATGAGATTATAAAACCCTGATAAGAGTTTGGGCCGAATTGGAATTCAAAATAAAAAAATAAAAAAATTACTATTCACATTACTATTCACGTGAATAGTATTTTTTTATTCCAATTCCCAAAGTGCCCCCATCGTCATTCACCAATCCCTAAGCCACTATGGAACCTCATAAATGATCTGTTCAATAATTAAATGTTGGGAAGCGGCTGCGAGTGCGCAGCGGAAAAATAAAAATTATTATCCCGCTTTCCATTTGTCCAAGACCCATTTGTTTTGATTATTCTACAAGCATAGGCATGTTACTATATATTCTAAGCATAAAACTCATAAAACATGCAAATAACATAAACCTAAACATGCTAACTTATCATAAGAACTCTAATTAAAATAAAGAAAGAAAAAAAAACTTACTTAAACCGAAGACTCATCCAGTCCTCCCTCCAATCTACAAGTTTTTCTCGAACTCAGTAAGCTCTTCCACGTTCCAAAGAGCCACCCAAGTGTGTGGCCTCCAAAGATGCAAACACCAAAGCCAAAACTCAACGGCAAGACTACGCCTTGAGTGCACGGGTATTTTGCCCTTGGTACTAGCCTAGGCAAATACCTCAAAACTTTTAACTCGAGGTTCCTCTAGACAATTAGACTTAAGGTTCCTCAAAATCAGTGGCTTACTCTTAAACCTTAGAGTTGCTCACTTATATAAACCCAAGATATGAAAGGTTTGGTGCAAAAAATTGTGAAGAATTCTTTGGGTTTATATAGTGCTCCAAAGACAACAAAATTAATTAAGAATCTGATGTGGGATAAAAGCTAATTCAATCTTAGCTGTTGGATCTTAATTTAGTGGTTTAATGAGATTATAAAATTCTAATAAGAGTTTGGGCCGAATTGGAATTCAAAACAAATAACAAATTTTTTTTACTATTCACATGAATAGTAATTTTTTTTCTATTTATTCAAATTCCCAAAGTGCCCCTATCGTCATTCACCAATCCCTAAGCCACTATGGAACCTCATAAACGATCTGTTCAATAACTAAACACATTGAACCATTTATGAACAATTCCTACAGCAATCATATATGTTGTTAAATATGTACTGTGCACTGTTAACCATTGATTTCGACTTTGTTGTGTGTGACCTTTTGGGTTCCCCTCAAGTTGGACATGAAATGAATCGTGATAATTTAATCGAACATAAATTATCCTCCGATCAGATGGTCATTCGATTTCAATGACCAATGTTAACATCTAGCAACATGCCAAGGCCCCCAAATGAGAAGGAAAGATATATATACCCATTTGGTATGCGATTTACATATGATACGGTCCCTCGCCTCACTGTATCCCCACCTATTGACCTAGGGTAAGGAAAGTGTCTACCCATATGGTCAAAGGTATGTTGTTGATAGTGTCATGAATCGTGCTAACCCAATAATCTCACATGATTCTTCCGTTGTGGCCACAGTCTCAAGCACTGATCACACATATCAACCAGCGAACTGGAATACTACTCTTATAAGAAAATATTATCCGAGAGAGTGGCGATTCTATGTTGTATCTTTACAAACTTCATGTGTTTCAACAATTGACCCAATCATACCCTTATGACCAGATCTTTTGAACCGGGGAAGGAGAATGTCAAAGTTATTTGATCCACACATAAGATTGTAAAGACCTCAAGTATAAGGACTAGTCATATAATCGATACATGAAAGTTCTCACAGACACATGGGATAAATACTCCATATGAAAACTTTCGGCAGTTAGTTCGATGGACACGAGCAACTCATGCATCCATGTGATACACCAAGTGGACGGATCTCCGCTAGTAGCCTATGAGATCGCCTACCCCACTTAAGGGCGGATCATATCATCATGCTAGTCTCTCCGATTTGTGAACCACCAGATTATTCACAAAACTATGACTAGGAACATTTAAGAGTAATGATTCTCATAAGGAGTGGAAGCCATTGTCTTATTACTCCAAGGGCTTTATTATAGTGTTGATGATTCATATAAGTTATGTAAGACAAGTATAATACAGATTTCAATTTTATTAATTAATGAAAATGTTACAAATACATGTACATATAGCCCATCCACAAGTTGGGTATAGGGCATATCCCTAACAATCTCCCACTTGCACTATAGCCAACTAGTATGAATCTGGACACCATACTCTCGGGTGTGCCTATCACGCTTTTGTTGAGTCAGCCCTTTAGTCAGAGAATCTGCAAGATTATCTTCTGTGGGTATTTTCTCTATAATAACTTCTTTTCTCTCAACAATCTCCTTGATGAGATGAAATCGCCTAAGTACATGCTTGGATTTCTGGTGGGACCTTGGTTCTTTTGATTGAGCAATGGCGCCCGTGTTGTCACAGTACATCGTGACGCCATTCTTTATCGCGGGAAGTACTTCTAACTCCGAGAAGAACTTCTTTATCCATACTGCTTCTTTAGCAGCCTCAGATGCTGCTATATACTGGGCTTCAGTGGTGGAGTCCGCTGTAGTTGACTGCTTTGAGCTTTTCCAACTGACAGCAACGCCATTCAAATTAAACAGATATCCTGTTTGCGATCTGCTGTTGTCCCTATCGGTGATGAGCGGAAAATATATCAATATTTACCGCCCCTTTTACTTAATATTTTGTTTAGTTTCTCGGGTTTGATGAACGTTTTGATGTGTTTTAGTTTATTTTGCAGATAAAATAATATCGGGTCTTAATGAAATTATTTAGGACGAAATGTGGATCAAATAAGGGCAATTATTGGACTTGATATATTAATTTTGAAGATTAGAAATTTGAAAGGGCGTTTTTGACGAAGTGCAGTTTTGGAAATTCCAGTTTTGCGCATCTGTCGTATTTGGAGCATAACTTTTTACTCAGATATCGGATTGAGCTGATTCAAGTGCCAGATTAAATAAGACTCAAAGATCTACATCTTTCAAAGAGAAAATATTTTCGAATTCTGATGATTTCATGACCGAAATTGATGAACCATCCAGAAGTGTGTGGAGTGTAATTATTAAAAGTCATTATCAATCATTTTCAAAGCAAAATATTAATTAATTAATAATTAATAAAAATTATCAAATCAACACCAAACAAGATAAGCAATTAGTGGAGCAATTATGGATTTGGTGGAGTAATTAGTGGAGAAATTAATAATGGATTTGGTGGAGAATTTGATGGATGATTTGATGTTGGCAAAATTTTGCCTATAAATACCAAGCCATTTCATTTGTAAAATTCATACTTTCTTCTTTGAAATTCTTAATGAATAAATAAGAAGATTGTATCTAGTTTGTTTATTTTAGTTTTCAGTAATTAATTTTCAGTTTCGCACTTTCTTTTCTTTACTTTTCAGTTTTTACTTTCCGCAATTTACTTTTACGCACAATACTTTTCTTTCTTTAATTTTTCAGTTTTTACTTTTCAGTAATGAGGAGGTAACTCCCCCAGCTAGGGTGAAAGGTAATTCTTTTACTGTTACTATTTAGATTAATCTCCTTAAAAATAATATATTCACTATTTAAAATATTGACTTAAAAAGGATACCGCCAGATTGGTCGGTTGGTAATTCATTTTAATCTGATTTAACCTGACTAATAAAGGATACCGCCAGATTGGTCGGTTGGTAATTTAGTTTTGGATCCGCCTATATGGCTGGTTGGACTTAATTTGACTTAATCAGGATACCGCCAGATTGGTCGGTTGGTAAAATTATAACAAGTTTATATATTATTTTATGGGAGATTTCTAAATAAGTAGTAGTAAAAGTAATTCCTTTTACCTTAGCATTTATTTTACTTTTTACTTTATGTCTTTTACTTTTCAGTATTTTTACTTTATGTCTTTTATTTTTCAGTTATTAGTCCTAGTTATGTGTTGTAACTAAATAGTTATCTGGGGTTGTGATGAATTTCAATATCACCGGTTTATAAGGGTTAGATTATAGTTTGGGTATTATAAAGATTTATTTATTGAGTCTTAATCTTAATGCTTTTTATTAATTGGCCATTAATAAAATTGATTAGGTAAACTTAAAATGAACTAGACATAGAGATTTTAAGTTTAAGACCTTAGACTCAATAGCCCACGATCTTCCTTGAGGATAGATAACCCTTTAATAGATTTCCTTACAGGATAGGAATATACCTGTCGGGCGAGGGTAGCCATAATTGGAACTCAATCTTAATGAATCCAGATAATGTGGTTGACATAGGAATATGGTTCAATTGGGTTACACTGGGTATTGTGTCTGACCATCGACAGATGCTTTCGCATAATTTCGTGTTCCAGGTTAAAAATCAATGTTTTACCCATCTATATAATAATCACTTCATCTTTAAAATGGTATTGGAAGAAATCACAACCCTAGATCTTTGTGTCTTTTGTATTTTCTTTAGTATTTTCTTTTGTCTTTTTATTTATTTATTTATTTAGTAAAGCCATTCAACCAATCAAACAAACAATATCTCTCTTATCCATTTAATTAGATATTTGTAAATAAATAGATTCAACAATTAATAACAACAGTAGGAATTAAGTCCTCGTGGGATCGATATTTTTATACTACTTGAACGATACGTGCGCTTGCGTTATACGTGTGTGTTTACGCCGGTCAAGTTTTTGGCGCCGTTGCCGGGGACTTATTTATCTTTCACTATTAATTTAGGGGTTAGATACGTTACTTGTATCTAATTTCTTTTTACTTATTGTTTTTGTTTTCTTGTGTTTCAGGTCTCAGAAAACTACATGAGACGAACCAGAAGCTTTGAACTCCGATCGCTTGACCCAGAAATTGAAAGAACCATCAGACAGTTGAGAAGGGAAAGGCGAGAAGGCCAAGAAGCTTTAGTCAACATGGAACCTGAACCTTTGAACGTTGCACCACCAATTCCCATTCGAGACAGAACCATTCCGGTGGTTGATAGACTCATTTCCTGTATTGTACTTCCTCCCTTACCAGCAAATGCGTGTGACATCAAAACATGCATTCAGATGATTCAGCAGTCAGTTCAATTCGGGGGGAATGCAACTGAAGATCCGAATTCCCACATCAGCAACTTCCTGGAAGTTTGCGGCACTTTTAATTACAACCGAGAAGCGGAAGAAGCAATGAGACTGCGAGTTTTTCCATACTCCTTGAAGGACAGAGCTAAAGCTTGGCTACATTCACTACCACCAAGTTCTATCACAACTTGGAACACTTTAGCCACCAAATTTCTTGCAAAGTACTTTCCACCAGCCAGAACCGGAAAGCTGAGGAATGACATCACATCCTTTGTACAACAAGATTCAGAATCCCTCTGCGAAGCTTGGGAAAGGTACAAAGATTTGCTCCGGAAATGTCCTCACCATGAGATTCCAAAATGGCTTCAAGTTCAAACATTCTATAATGGACTTTCTGGAATAATGAGAACCACAATCGATGCTGCTGCTGGAGGAGCCTTGATGGCAAAAGGAGAAGATCAAGCCTGGGACCTAATCGAAGAAGAAATGGCCAACAACAATTCCTTGTGGCCAACAGAAAGGAGCATGATCCAAAGAATTGCAGGAATTTATGAAGTTGGAGCAAACACAGCAGTGAATACCAGGCTGGATCAGATATGCAATGTCTCTAGAAACACTTAGCACGCAAGTTGTGAACATCACTGGATCCACAAGTTCACCATATGGAGGAGCACCAGAACCTAAACAACATGAAGAAACGGTGAATTATGTCAACAACAATTTCAACAGACAGGGGAACAATCCATATTCCAACACCTACAACCCAGGGTGGAGGAATCATCCTAATTTATCATGGAGTAACAATTCAGGCCAACAGCAGAACTATCCACCACCTGAATTTCAGCAACAGAACAAAGGCCAGGAGCATGAAAAAGAACCAGAAATGAAAGAATGGTTTGCAGAGATGTTCAAAAAGCAAGAAGCAAAATACGATGCTATGTTTCAATCCCAAGCAACATTAATTCAAAGTCAATATGCTTCTATTAAAGCACTGGAGAATCAAATAGGACAACTGGCAAATGCTCAGAGTTACAGACCGCCAGGTACCATTCCTAGCAACACAGAGCCAAATCCAAGGAACATGGGGAAGGAGCAATGTCATGCCATCATGTTTAAAGAGCGGTACTGAAATCAACAAAGATGTTGGAGTCAATTCAACTGTTGAGGAAGTTCCAAAAGAAACAAAGCAACAAATGGAGAAAAAGAAGCAAAGGAAAAAGAACAGATCACTCCACCTCCACCTTTTCCTCAACGTCTTCAGAAGAACAAATTGGACAAGCAATTTTCCCGGTTCCTGGAAATATTCAAAAAGCTGCATATCAACATTCCATTTGCAGAAGCGTTGGAACAAATGCCCACCTATGCCAAATTCATGAAAGATATTCTTTCACGAAAGCGGAGATTGGGGGATTACGAGACAGTAGCATTAACAGAAGAATGCAGTGCTATCATTCAGAGGAAACTTCCCCCAAAGTTGAAAGATCCTGGCAGTTTCACTGTTCCTTGCGTCATAGGAGAACATAACTTTGGTAAGGCTTTATGTGATTTAGGTGCTAGTGTTAACTTGATGCCTTTTTCTATTTTCAGGAAATTACAGATTGGAGAAACAATGCCAACTTCAGTCTCACTGCAACTTGTTGATAGAACGCTCGTATTTCCAAGAGGTGTAGTTGAGGATGTGCTGGTCAAGGTTGACAAATTTATTTTCCCAGCAGATTTTATTGTCCTTGATATGGAGGAAGACGCAGACGTGCCAATCATCCTTGGGAGACCATTCTTGGCTACAGGTCGAACCAATATTGATGTACAAAAAGGAGAACTAACCATGAGGGTACAGGACCAAGAAGTAACATTCAATGTTTTCAAGGCCATGAATTTCCCAGATGATGAAAAGAAGGAGGAATGTTTCAAACTCGATGTGATACACAGTACCATTCAGAACTCTGATGAAAGACAAAGTTCAACTGACAAACTTAAAACATGTCAATTGCCTGTGGAGCCTAAAGATAAAACATCTTTTGCACTGAAAGAGCCAATTCTTGCTCTACAAGCAACAGAAGAGAAAAAGTTCCACCAGCTCAACGAATTGAAGGAATTTCACAATCAGCCTTTTGAAGATGCCAAATTGTACAAAGAAAAAGGCAAGAAAAGACATGATGAGAAGTTAGTGCGCATACAACTGGAACCAGGGCAGAAGGTACTGTTAAACAAATCAAGGGTGAAATTCTTCCCATGGAAGCCAAAATCACGGTGGTCAGGTCCATTTGTGATCACCAAAGTTTTACCAAATAGAGCCGTTGAGATACATGATCCTGACGCTAACAAAACTTTCAAAGTTAAAAACAAGCGTGTCAAGCACTACTGGGGAGAATCATTTGAGCGACAAAAAGAAAGTGTTACACTTTCAGATCCAGCTTAACGTTCGAGAAGCCAAGTCTGGCTGACGATTTAAACTTAGCGCTAGCAGGGAGGCAACCCATGCAATTTGTGTATATATTATGATTTGGTGTGTTTTATTTTTGTGTGTTTAATTTTTGCAGGATTAGTCATTTCAAAATGGAAGCTGCTCTCGCAAATCTTCGCAAGCAATTTCCTTCTCTCCCTCAAAAATCTCTGATGAAAGTTACAAAGCTCGCTTGGAACGGATGAGGTTACTGACAATTCACGGTGTTCCTAATGATATTCGTTGGGTAATTGAAGCACGAGTCCGATTGGCAGGTGAGTCTTCGGACTCTTTTATTTCACATCTGCCTGGTTTTGGAAGAAGCACCTATTCAAAGAAACGTAGAGCTAAGCAAAGGGTGTTGTTACAAATGTGCACGATTTAATTGCAACACTCGTTGTCGTTCTTTAGGAATGGTGTCTGATAATCGCGAAGACAAAATTAAATTCATTAGGGATGGCTTGAGAAAGGAGTCTTTAGATTATCTATCTTCGACTCTTGAGACGCATGCCAGTGGATATGTTAATATAGCCATTCACAAATTACATACACAATTCCAAAAGGAAAGACAACTGTTAAGTCTCGGGAATCTGACTCAAAAAGACCCTGTTTGCCAATTTATAAGAAAATTGGATGGGAAGCTTGTCCCTGACGCATAGACGTCAATCAAACCGTTACTTTTCTTGTAAATATTATATCTCTTTGTCTTTTCTTAATAATTGTGATTTGTTTTGTTGTTTCTTTTAATTTTTCTCCGACAGGATCCAGACCTTTTTTGACTATCACGATATTAATTCGTTACTAATCGTCCTCTGGAAGATATTTGTGCTGTTATTACTCACCCTTTTTCAGGTACTATAAATTCAGCCCGTCATTGCACTTTTGATGAGCGGAAAATATATCAATATTTACCGCCCCTTTTACTTAATATTTTGTTTAGTTTCTCGGGTTTGATGAACGTTTTGATGTGTTTTAGTTTATTTTGCAGATAAAATAATATCGGGTCTTAATGAAATTATTTAGGACGAAATGTGGATCAAATAAGGGCAATTATTGGACTTGATATATTAATTTTGAAGATTAGAAATTTGAAAGGGCGTTTTTGACGAAGTGCAGTTTTGGAAATTCCAGTTTTGCGCATCTGTCGTATTTGGAGCATAACTTTTTACTCAGATATCGGATTGAGCTGATTCAAGTGCCAGATTAATAAGACTCAAAGATCTACATCTTTCAAAGAGAAAATATTTTCGAATTCTGATGATTCATGACCGAAATTGATGAACCATCCAGAAGTGTGTGGAGTGTAATTATTAAAAGTCATTATCAATCATTTTCAAAGCAAAATATTAATTAATTAATAATTAATAAAAATTATCAAATCAACACCAAACAAGATAAGCAATTAGTGGAGCAATTATGGATTTGGTGGAGTAATTAGTGGAGAAATTAATAATGGATTTGGTGGAGAATTTGATGGATGATTTGATGTTGGCAAAATTTTGCCTATAAATACCAAGCCATTCATTTGTAAAATTCATACTTTCTTCTTTGAAATTCTTAATGAATAAATAAGAAGATTGTATCTAGTTTGTTTATTTTAGTTTTCAGTAATTAATTTTCAGTTTCGCACTTTCTTTTCTTTACTTTTCAGTTTTTACTTTCCGCAATTTACTTTTACGCACAATACTTTTCTTTCTTTAATTTTTCAGTTTTTACTTTTCAGTAATGAGGAGGTAACTCCCCCAGCTAGGGTGAAAGGTAATTCTTTTACTGTTACTATTTAGATTAATCTCCCTTAAAAATAATATATTCACTATTTAAAATATTGACTTAAAAAGGATACCGCCAGATTGGTCGGTTGGTAATTCATTTTAATCTGATTTAAACCTGACTAATAAAGGATACCGCCAGATTGGTCGGTTGGTAATTTAATTTTGGATCCGCCTATATGGCTGGTTGGACTTAATTTGACTTAATCAGGATACCGCCAGATTGGTCGGTTGGTAAAATTATAACAATGTTTATATATTATTTTATGGGAGATTTCTAAATAAGTAGTAGTAAAAGTAATTCCTTTTACCTTAGCATTTATTTTACTTTTTACTTTATGTCTTTTACTTTTCAGTATTTTTACTTTATGTCTTTTATTTTTCAGTTATTAGTCCTAGTTATGTGTTGTAACTAAATAGTTATCTGGGGTTGTGATGAATTTCAATATCACCGGTTTATAAGGGTTAGATTATAGTTTGGGTATTATAAAGATTTATTTATTGAGTCTTAATCTTAATGCTTTTTATTAATTGGCCATTAATAAAATTGATTAGGTAAACTTAAAATGAACTAGACATAGAGATTTTAAGTTTAAGACCTTAGACTCAATAGCCCACGATCTTCCTTGAGGATAGATAACCCTTTAATAGATTTCCTTACAGGATAGGAATATACCTGTCGGGCGAGGGTAGCCATAATTGGAACTCAATCTTATGAATCCAGATAATGTGGTTGACATAGGAATATGGTTCAATTGGGTTACACTGGGTATTTGTGTCTGACCATCGACAGATGCTTTCGCATAATTTCGTGTTCCAGGTTAATAAATCAATGTTTTACCCATCTATATAATAATCACTTCATCTTTAAAATGGTATTGGAAGAAATCACAACCCTAGATCTTTGTGTCTTTTGTATTTTCTTTAGTATTTTCTTTTGTCTTTTTATTTATTTATTTATTAGTAAAGCCATTCAACCAATCAAACAAACAATATCTCTCTTATCCATTTAATTAGATATTTGTAAATAAATAGATTCAACAATTAATAACAACAGTAGGAATTAAGTCCTCGTGGGATCGATATTTTTATACTACTTGAACGATACGTGCGCTTGCGTTATACGTGTGTGTTTACGCCGGTCAATCGGTCTGAAAGCTCACATCACAGTAACCAATGACTTTCATCTCAGAACAATCTCTGTATGTCAAAAACACATCTTAGTTCTTCTCAGATACTGAGGATTGTTTTGACAGCTGCCCAGCGTTGCTCACAGGATTTGCCTGATACCTGCTCGTTATACTAAGAGCATAAGAGACATCAGGTCTTGTATATAGCATGGCGTATATGATCGATCATATTGCTGAAGCATAAAAGATCCTACTCATACACTCTCTATCTGAAGGAGTATGTTGATATTGCTCGTTATATAATTTGAATACGTGATAAGTAGGTAAATTACCTATTTTGGAATCTTCCATTTTGAATCTTTTCAAAACTTTATCTATGTACGTAGATTGAGAAAGTCCTAACAACCTCTTAGATCTATCATGGTAGATCTTAATGCCAAGGATGTAGGCTACTTCTCCCAAATCTTTCATGGAGAAATTCTGAGATAATCAGTGTTTGGTGGCTTGCATCATGGGAATATCATTCCCGATGATTAACATGTCATCGATATATAATACAAGAAATACAACAGCACTCCCACAATTTTTCCTGTAAACACAAGGCTCGTCTACATTTTTGATGAAGTCAAATTCTCTGATTGTCTCATCAAATCGTATATTCCAACTTCTGGAGGCTTGCTTGAGTCCATAAATGGATCGTTTAAGCTTGCATATTTTATTATGATCATCCTTAGATGCAAACCCCTCAGGTTGTGTCATATAGACTTCCTCTCCGAGGTTCCCATTAAGGAAAGTTGTTTTGACATCCATCTGCCAAATCTCATAATCAAAGTGTGCAGCTAGTGCTAGTAAAATTCGAATGGACTTTATCATTGCAACAGGCGAGAAGGTTTCGTCATAGTCAATTCATTGGATTTATCTATAACCTTTCGCCACCAACCTAGCCTTATAGGTTTGGATGTTGCCTTCTGCACCAGTTTTACGCTTGTAAGTCCACTTGCAACCTATGGGTTTTATCCCTTCAGGTGCATCTATCAAGTCCCAGACTTGATTCTGATACATAGAGTCTATTTCGGATTTCATGCCCTCAAGCCACTTGACTGAATCAATGTCACGCATCACTTCGTCATAACTGGTGGGATCGTCATTATCAATGACCTGATCATGTTCCTTATCAATATAGAAACCATATCTTTCAGGCTCATGTCTTTCCCTACTAGACCTTCTGAGTTCATAACCTTGTGATTGTTCTGTCACTGCCCTTTTGAGAGGCCTGGGGTTTAGTTCTATGTTAGTTTGTTCTTCTCGTACCTCATCGAGGTCAAGTCTACTCCCACTATATTTCTTGAGAAGGAATTCATTCTCTAGAAATTTAGCATTCCGTGAGACAAATATTCTTTGTTCATTTAGGATGTAGAACATGTATGCTCTTGAGTTCAAGGTATATCCTAAAAACATACATTTAACTGCCCTATCATCCAATTTGTTAGTTTGTGTGAGCTTGACATATGCGTCACATCCCCAAACTCTTAGATAACTAAGACTATGACGTTTCCCAGATCATAACTCATATGGTGTTTGACTAACAGTCTTGGAAGGAACTTGGTTTAGTAGTAGTGTTGCAGTTTCTAAAGCAAGACCCCAAAATGAAGGAGGTAGATTTGTGCCTGGCATCATTGATCGGACCATATCTAATAATGTCTGATTTCTCTTTTCGGAGACCCCATTATGCTGTGGAGTTCCCAGAGAAGTCCACTGTGAAACAATGCCATTTTCTCTCAAGTAATCTTGAAATTCGTTGCTTAAGTATTCACCACCTCGGTCAGACCTTAGTGACTTAATACTTTTATTAAGCTGGTTTTCTACTTCAACTTTGAAGTCTTTGAATTTCTCAAAGGCTTCAGATTTGTACCGCATAAGGTACACATACCCATATCGCGAGTGATCATCGATAATGGTAATGAAGTAGGAGAATCAACCTCTAGCGGTGACTAGCATTGGTCCGCATACATCAGAGTGTATGAGTTCTAATGTCTCCACTGCATGCTGTCATTTACCTTCTTAGTTAATCTTGTTTCATTGATATGACCTAAGCGACTGTGCCATAGAAGTGATTCATTGAGATTATTCGAGTTAAAGTTGTTTATATTAGAGGTTGGACATTCTTTGTTAGTTTGTAAGATATAGATACCATTATTCAAAATACCATCTCCATATTTTATTTCATTCAAATAAATAGAACATTCATTACAACTGATTAGGCATGAAAAGCCTTTATTACATAAAGAAGAAATTGAAATGATGTTCTTTACTGGAGAAGGTACATAAACACAATCTTCTAAGTCTAAAACTAAACCATTCGACGAAACTAATGAATAAGTCCCCACACACAATGCAGCCAGTTTTGCTCCAATACCCATGCGTAAGTCAACCTCCCCATGACGGAGTCTGCTACAGTTTCTCAGGCCCTGCACATTATTACACAAGTGAGTCCCACAACCGATGTCAAGCACCCGAGTAGAAGGTTCAGAGTTTTGAGAATATAGTTCAATCATATACAATATACCTGAAGCATTGGGCTTTTTGGCCTCTTGGGTTTCCCTAGCTTCTTTGGCTTTCAAGGATCTGCAGTCTTTCTTCCAATGACCATTCTTTCCATAAAAAAAAAAAAAACATTTCCCCTCTCCTTTTTTCTTCTTCACCTTACCATTGGGCTTTAGTGTTGGGTTTCTCTAAGGTCCCAATGATCATTAACAAGCAAGAAACACATGTGAATACACAATGAAATATGGCGGAAACATAATTACATTGATCAGATTTGATGCGACGAAGAATAAACTTTAAGCCTTTGAAGCTCCATGAGGCTCTCGGCTTTACTGGTTTATGTCCTCCATTTTCGGTCCAAGCTCCAAGCTTTTGGGTGGTAATTCCAAGCTCACGAAATTAGTTCCCTATCACCTTCGCAAGACTCCTAAAGCGTGCTAGCACACCGTGAAAAATTGCAATAAATCCTCACTTGTTTCTCCTTCATGTCTCGGCAATGACAGAAAACAGAAGAAGAAGAAGAAGAAGAAGCAGCCCCTTGGGCGTGAGAGAGGAGAGAAAAAGAGAGAGAGGTTGGTTTTTTGTGTATTACGTCATTGATTTCCAAAATCAATTAAACATATACCAAAAATCTCATTTCAAAAAGTCAAGGCATTAAAGCCTTTCAACAACCACCATCAATCACAATGACAAGTTGTCAAATCACTCAAAGTGACTAGACATCACATCAATCGATTGACTAGTGATTTGACGCTTGATGTGACTTGCGGGCTCGCAAACACTCCCGGGCTCGGGTTCGCTAATTCCAAATTAACGAATTTTCTGTTGCGACGCAATTAAATAATTATGCCTAGCAAAATCACTATTCATGTCGCTTACGAATTAATTCTAAATTAAATCGTTTGCCCGAATTAAAATCTAATTTCAATTCCGCGTCGAAATCCAATTTCGTATAATATATCGAATATATTATTTTATCGATTAATTCCAAATTAATCTTTTTCTTTCTTTAATTAATATTTTATCCCAGATAAAATATCTCTGTAATTAATCCCAGATTAATTTTATCTCTCATCTTATTAATCCCAGATTTATAAAGTGCGAGTCATAGTTCATCGGTGAATCTTCGGGAAGTGACCCATGAGATCCCCGGATATGTTGGCAGTAAATCTGGTCGTCGGACTATCCGAACACGTAAGTACCTAGTACTACATTTGTACCGATTTACAAGACAAGGTTGGCTTCTAACAAAGCGCCATGCCTACCCAATTCTCCAGAAATATCCTTACAGGAATATGTGATCTATATCAGGCGTAGTATACATAGTATTGCGTATTTCGATCCAGTATCAGATGTCACGTGCAAGGCCTGGGGCTGGAATTGTGTCTGCCCCGTACGAAGCACATATCGGATCTCTTGTAACTAGTCTCTATAATCGGATATCATGACCTAGTCATATTATCCCGATGACTGCAGTACAAAAGAGAACCAGTTCTGTATCCTACGTGACCATCATCTCCACTATGACTGAAGTGATATTTTCGTCTTGACATCACACCCAATACACTACGATTCTCAATATACCCAGAAGAGGCGTACACAGAACCTCTTAAAGCCCTGGACGACCAAAACCAAAGTATATTGATTGTCGCAAGTAGTACCGGTGCAAGTCTCAAGTTAAGACCAAATACACCTACCCTAATTCGGACTTCCATAGACACATAGTCATACTACCAATGGAATTCCAAGGGGTCTATCCATAGCGAAGCTGTTTTCCGTACCATCGGTAAAACACAACCTCCTACTACACTTGCATGAATATCATAGACCCCAATATATGAGAACTATGCAGTTATACCCTCACAACGCGCACAAGTGTAATTCTAGTCTTTTCCGCATTATCGATGTCCAATCTCGATAATTCTCTGACTAGGGATATTTAATGATTAAACCTTCGTGGATTGATACTGTCTCATATCATCTCAATCCAGGAACTAATCATATGGACCTTCTATCATTTATACATCTTGGTGATCTAATCACAAATGATAAGAGAGTAATTTCATTTGTTAGATAGTTAATTTGTACAACAACACCATGATCTGTACAAATAGTGACACTATGGGTCATAACTGTCCAATAATCTCCCACTTGGCCTATAGCCAGTCACTCGAGTGTCCTACACCCGAACTATGTACGGTTCGCTCAAAGTGCTGAGGAAAGGCTTTCGTCAGCGGATTTGCATGATTATCGTCTGATGCGATTTATACGATCATCAATCACCACGATGTATGATCCAAACGAATCAGATGAATATTTGAAGTATATATCTGGATCGTTGATGAGACCATTAATTCTTTAGCATGTGCTGAAGCCTAGCTCAGCTACTAACAGAACTATATCTAATCTAATTAGATTATTATCAATCCAGAAGGCTTCTATTGCTGCCTCAGCTGCAGCAATAATCCACTTTTGTTGTTTATTCGGTAACAGTATCTTGCTTGGAAGATTTCCAGCTCACTGTTCCGTTATTCAAACTTTATAGTACTGTTTGCGACTTATAGTCGTCATATCGGTTAGGAAACTTGCAACAGTGATCCCAGTCACTTCAAGTTCTCATTCTCCATAGTATAAGACAGCATCCTTAGTTCCTCTAAGATACTAAAGGATGTTCTTAACGTCAATCCAATGATTATCCCTTGGATTGGCCTGATTGTGACTCCATATGCTCAAAGTATATGAGACACCAAGTCCCGTACATTTATTACAATATACGAGTTCTCGGAGAGTACGAACAACTTTAAATCTAACCCAGTAGATCTTTATTCCAAGAATAAAGGTTGTCTCTCCCAATATTTCTACGGAGAATTTTCATGAAAGCCAAGCTTTCACCGATTGTATTATGGGAATATCATTTCAAAGAACTGATTTATTATCATTATTTAGGACTTTCGCTGTCAGTGTACTCCCACTAACCTTCTTATATACACAAGAATCATTTCATTTTGAATTAAATCCTATACCATTATGATTACATCAAAACGATAATTCCAAGAACACTATGCTTGCTTCAATCCATCCATGGATCGAATAACCTGCAAACCTTGTTTGCTAGTTATTGTATGACAAAACTGTCAGGATGTTGTAAACATCCTCCAAAAGGTTTCTGTTAAGGAAAGCGGTTTTGACGTTCAGCTGTCATATTTCATGAATGAAACATGCAGCATCAGCAAGCATTATCCAAATGGATTTAACAATGGCAACGGGTAAAAGATTTCGTCGTAATCGACACAATGTTGATAACGATACATTTTCGCTACAAGTCTAGTTTAGTACGTTGGTATGTTGCCATCCATGTATGTCTTCCTTGAAGACTTATATAGTACCAATAGGCACAATGCCTTGCGGTACAACAACTAGTATCCAAACATAGTTGGTATACATGGAATCCATTCCGGATATTATAGCACTTTGCCATAATAGGGAGTCGATACCCTGTATCACTTCCTCATACGTAGTCAGTTCGTATTCCTCAATAAGATCGACATCTTTATGAGGTAAGATCAGAAACCCATACCCCAGGTTGTTTTCTGACTCTCTCTGACTTACGCGGTTCTTGTGTATTCAAAGATTATTGGTATAGTTTCATCCTTGATGAACTATTTGTGTTCCAATGAAGAATTGGTGTCTGGAACAGTATTACTCTGATTTTCATCGAGTTTTACTTTCCTCCCACTTACCACTGCATATAGGTATTCCTCTTAGGAAAACCGTATGGTGAGCAACAATTACATTGTTCTCTAGTGAGTTGTATAAGTACTTATTTACTTGGTAAAAAGTGCAAGTGCCACCGATCTGTTAGCCCTCGTTCATAGTGACGTAAGTGGGCCCATGTCTAGCTAGGCTAGAGGTGGATATGAATACTTCGTAAACTTTATGGATGTGGCATCGCGTTACGGTTATGTGTATCTTATGAAACAACTCAGAAACTTTTGAGTAATTCAAATAGTTTCGACACGAAGTAAGAAAACAGATTAGTAAAAGTATTAAAAACATTACGGTCGGACCATAGTGTAAAATACTTAAACATATAAGTTTCAAGATTACTTGAAAGAGTATAGTATTCTTTCACAGTGGACTCCTCGCGGAACACCTCAATCGAGTGGTGTGACGTACGGATAAATCGAAGTTTGTTGGACATAATAAGGTTAATGGTGAGTCACTCTCAACTACCAATTTCCTTCTATGGATACGTATTATTAAACAATGCAATACTTATTTTGAATAAGGTTCCGTCAAAAATCTGTTAGACAGACTTCATATTAGATATGAACAGGAAAGAAATCGAGTTTCTCGTTCCTGAAGATTTGGGAATGATGGGCATACGCTAAATTTTGGATGGTACCAAACTAGAATCAAAATCAGATAAATGTCTATTTGTTGGTTGTCCTAGGGAAACCAAAGTATAGTACTTATACAACTCATAAGAGAACAATGTAATTGTTGCTCTCCATGCGGTTTTCCTAAGAGGAATTCATATATGCAGTGGTTAGTGGGAGGAAAGTAAAACTCGATGAAAATCAGAGAGTAATACGGTTCCAGGCACCGAATCCTCACGGAACACCAACAGTTCATCAGGGATGAAACTATACCAATAATCTTCGAATACACAAGAAACACGTAGGTCGGAGAGAGTCAGAAAACAACCTTGGAGGTATGGGTTCTGATCTCACCTCATGTAGATATCAATCTTATTGAGGAAGACGAACTGTCTACGTATGAGGAAGTGATACAGGGTATCGACTCCTTTTATGGCAAAGTGCCATGAAGTCCGAAATAAATTCAATGTATACCAACTAAGTTTGGACACTGGTTGATGTACCAGAAGACGTTATGCCTATTGGTACTATATGAGTCTTCAAGGAAGACATACATCGATGACAACATACAAATGTACATAGCTAGGCTTGTACAAAAAGGGTATCGTCAATGACATAGTGTCAACTAAGACGAAACATTTTCATTTGTTGCCATGATTAAATCCATTTGGATAATGCTTGCTAATGCTGCATATTTCATTTATGAAATATGGCATATGGACGTCAAAATCGCTTTCCTTAAACGGAAACCTTTTGGAGGATGTTTGCAACATCCTGACGGTTTTGTCGTACAAAAACAAGCAAACAAGGTTTGCAAGTTAAATCGATCCATTTATGGATTGAAGCAAACATTGCATTCTTGGAACTAACGTTTTCATAAGATCATAATGGTATATGGTTTCATTCAAAACGATAAAGATTCTTGTGTATATAAGAAGGTTAGTGGGAGCGCACTGACAATGATTGTCCTATATAATGATGACATATCATTTCTTGGAAATGACATTCCATAATACAATCGGTGAAAGCTTGGCTTTCATGAAAATTCTCCGTAGACAACTTAGGAGAAACAACCTTTTATTCTATGAATAAGGATCTACTGGGATAAATCTAAAAGTTTTTGGCACTCTCCGAGAACTCGTACATTGAATTAAATGTACGCGACCTGGTGTCTCATATGCTTTGAGCATATGGAGTCACAATCAGGCCACTTCAGGTGATGGTCACTGGATTGATGTTAAGAACATCCTTAAGTAGCTTTGACGAACTAAGGATGATTTCTTAAGATATGGAGAAGGAGAACTTGAAGTGATTGGGTTCACCGCTGCAAGTTTCCAAACCGAAAAAAATGATTGTATGTCGTAATAAGGGTACTGTATAGTTTGAATAACGGAACAGTGAGCTGGAATCTTCCAAGCAAGATATTGTTGCCGTATAAATAACAAAAATTGGAACATTGCTGCAGATGAGGCAGCAAAAGAAGCATTTTGGATCTATATAATCCTAATTGGATTATGAGTAGTTCTGTTAGCTGCTAATGAACCGCGGTCTCATCAACGATCCAAGTTTATACTTTAACTATTTCATCTGATTCGTCGGATCATACATCATGGTGATGTGATGATCGAATAAATCGCATCAGATGATAACCTTGCAAATCCACTGACGAAAGCTATTTCTCACCAGAAGTTTGAGCGACCCGTACATAGTTCAGGTGTAGGACACTTGAGTGATTGGCTATAGGCCAAGTGGGAGATTGTTGTGGACAATTATGACCCATGGCATCACTATTTGTACAGAACATGGTATTGTTGTACAAATAAACTATGTGACAAAGGAAAATACTCTTTTATCATTTGTAATTGGATTACCGATATATATAAATCATAAAAGTCCATATGATTAGTACCATATTAATAAGATATGAGACATTATTAATCCACATAAGGTTTAATCATTAAATATCCCTAGTCATAGTATTATCGAGACTGGACATCGATAATGCGGAATAGACTAGTATTACACTTTTGCGTGTTATGGAAGCGTAACGCAATAGTTCTCATATATTTGGGTATTAGATACTCATGCAAGTGTAATAGGAGGTTCTGTTTACCGATGGTACGGAAATAGCTTCGCTCTGGATACACCCCTTGGAGTCTCATTGGTAGTATGACTATGTGTCTATGAGAATCCGAATTAGGGTAGGTGTATTTGGTCTTAATCTGAGACTTGCATCGCTAATACTTGCGAAAATCAGTATACTTTGGTTTTGGTCGTCCGGGGCTTTAACGGGTTCTGTGTTCGCCTCTTCTGGGTATACTGAGAATCGTAGTTTATTGGGTGTGATGTAAAAATGGAAGTATCACTCCAGTCATATGGAGATGATGATCACACATGATACGGAACTAGTACTCTTAAGTACTGCAGTCATCGGGATAATATGACTAGGTCATGATTATCCGATTATAGAGACTAGTTACCAGAGATCCGATATATGCTTCGTATGGGGTAGACACAATTCCAGCCCTAGGCCTAGCATGTGATATCGATACTGCATCGCAATACGCAATACTATGTATACTACGCCTGACAAAGATTACATATTCCTTAAAAGAATATTTCTGTAGAATTGGGTAGGCACGACGTTTTGCTAGAAGCCAACCATGTCTTGTAAATCGGTAGGAACGTGGTACCGGGTACGCACGTATTCGGATAGTCCAATGACCGGATTTACTGCCAATATATCCTGGGATCTCATGTGTCGCTTCCCGAAGATTCACCGATGACGTATGAATCGAACATAATTAATCTGGGATTAATTATGAGAGAAATAGAAAATTAATCTGGGATTAATTATGGAAAGAATTTATCTAGGATAAAATTCAAATAGAAGAGAAAGAACGATTAATTCGGAATTAATCGATTAAATAATATATTCGATATATTATATGAAATTAGATTTCATAACGGAATTAAAATTGGATTTTAATTCGGACGAACGAATTAATCTAGAAATAAATCGCGAGCGACTTTAATAGTAATTTTGCTAGGCATAATTATTTAATTAAATTTGATTTAATTAAGTCGCAATGGAAAATTTGTTAATTCGGAATTAACGAACCCGAGCCCGGAATGTGTTTCCGGGCCCACTCGGATTTTGAATTAAAGTGGGGCCCACACAAGTCACCTCACCTAGTCAACTTTATCAACTTTTGGTTGATAGAAGTTGGTGGGAATTTTGGTTGCTTGTAAATTACACAAGCTAATTTTATTGATGTGTGATTGACCTTTACCTAATTGGATTTTGGTATATGGCAATTTGATTTTAGAAAATCAAATTTGGTAACACATTTTACTCTCTTCTCCTCTCCTTCACTGTGACTCTCCCTCTCATTTTTCTTGCTTTTGCCGAGAACAATAAGAACACAAAAGGAAGAATTTTGTTGCAATTTTTTCCTTAGCTAGCACTTAAAGAATCATATAAAGGTGATAGGGAAACTTTTCCCATTGAGTTTAGAATTCATTCATCAAGTCTTGGAGCTCAACATACAAATCAAGGAAAGCTTGGAGCAACTTCAAAGGAGGCAAATTTTTGTTCTCAACACATCCAACATACCGATCAAAGTGAGTATAATTTCCGCTACTTCTTTGCGTATTCACACATGTTTTATGCTTAATTGATCCTAGATATGTTCTTAGAGAACCCTACAGCTTTGACCCCTGGGTGTGAGATACTTCGATCTCTGGGATTTATTCCCGAACTAAGTTGAGTTGATGGCGAGGTGTTTCGACCCCTGGGTGTGAGATGCTTCGATCTCTAGGATTTATTCCCGAACTGAGTTGAGTTAATGGCGAGGTGCTTCGACCTCTGGGATTTATTCCCAAATCCATACCATGTGTGAGATGTTTCGATCTATGAGGTGCTTCAACCTCTGGGATTCATTCCCGAATCCATACTAGGTGTGAGATGCTTCAATCTCCGGGATTCATTCCCAAACTGAGTTGAGTTGACGGCGAGGTGCTTCGACCTCTGGATTCATTCCCGAATCCATACCAGATGTGAGATGCTTCGATCTCTGAGGCGTTTCGATCTCTGGGATTCATTCCTGAATTTGTTCCAGGTTTGAGATGCTTCGATCTCTAAGGCGCTTCGACCTTTGGGATTCATTCCTGAATCCTTACCAGGTGTGAGATGCTTAGATCTCTGAGGCACTTCTACCTCTGGGATTCATTCCTGAATCCATTCCAGGTGTGAGATGCTTGGATCTATGAGGTGCTTCGACCTCTGGGATTCATTCCCAAATCCATACCAGGTGTGAGATGCTTCGATCTCTGAGGCGCTTCGACCACTGGGATTCATTCCCGAATCCATTCTAGGTGTGAGATACTTCGATCTCTGGGATTTATTCCCGAACTGAGTTGAGTTGATGGCGAGGTGCTTAGACCTCTGAGATTAATTCTCAAACCATACTGGGTGTGAGATGCTTTGATCTCTGAGGTTTATTCCCGAACCAAGTTGAGTTGATGGCGCGGTGCTTTGACCTTTGGGATTCATTCCCGAACCATGTTGGGTGTGAGATGCTTCGATCTCTGGGGTTCTTTCCCGAACTGAATGGGTGATAGCATTTTGGTCCTCTTGTGTGACTCTTCGATCCAGTGGGGAGTTTTTCCTACGATGATGAGGTGCTTCAACCTCTGGGATTCATTCCCAAACTGTTGATAATGTGGGCCTCGACCCTGTGATTCATTCCCAAACTGTTGAACTGATAGTGGTGAGGCACTTCGTGTTGGGTTCTCCTAGAACATGCCAATGATCTCTTAAGCATAAAATTGTGTGAATTAACAAAGTAAGTTGCGGAAAAATACTCACTTTGATCGGCTAAGTAGGATGTGGAGATAAAATAAAAATTTGACCTCCTTTGTGTAGTGCTCCAAGCTCTCCTTTGTATGAATAGTTTAGCTCCAAGCTTGATCTTTGAATTCCAAACTCAAGGGGATGGTTTCCCTATCACCTTTGTAGACTCCTTTAAGTGCTAGCTTAAGAAATTTTTGCTACAAAATTTCCCAATCAAGAGAAGCAACTCTCGGCTTTGTGAGAAGAGAAGAGAGGGAAGGTTTTCACGCCAAAATGAAAGAAGAGAGAGTGAGTGGTAGTTATGTGTTTCAATTTTGTTTAATGTATATTTGATTTTAAAAATCAAAAACCATTTACAAAAGTCAAGTAGGTAAAAGTCTTTCACAAGTCTAACTTGTGTAACTTACAAGTTACCAACTAATATGCTCACTAACTTCTATCACCATAAAGTAAATAGTTGACTAGTGATGTGACTTGTTGTGGGCCCCACTTATTTCAAAATCTGAGTGGGCCCACAAAACACATAACGGGCTCGGGTTCGTTAATTCTGAATTAACGAATTTTCCGTTGCGACTTAATTAAATAAAATTTAATTAAATAATAATGTCTCGCAAAACTATTACGAAAGTCACTCGCGAATTAATTCTAAATTAATTCATTCGCCCGAATTAAAATCCAATTTTAATCCCGTGTTGAAATTTAATTTCAATTAATATATCAAATATATTATTTAATCGATTAATTCCAAATTAATCGTTCTCTCTCCATTATTTGAATTGTATCCCAGATAAATTCTTTCCGCAATTAATCCTAGATTAATTTTCTCTCTCTCATTATTAATGCCAGATTAATTCTGTTCGAGTCAAACGTCATCGGTGAATCTTCGGGAAGCGACCCATGAGATCCCTGGATATGTTGGCAGTAAATCCGATCGTCAGACTATCTGAATACGTGTGTACCCCGTACCACATTCTTACCGATTTATAAGACATGGTTGGCTTCTAGCAAAGCACCGTGCCTACCCAATTCTCCATAAATATTCTTTAAGGAATATATAATCCTTGTCAGGCGTAGTATACGTAGTATTGCGTATTGCAATCCAGTATCTAATGTCACATGCAAGGCCTTGGGCTGGAATAGTGTCCGCCCCGTACGAAGCATATATCGGATCACTAGCAACTAGTCTCTTTAATCGGATAATCATAACCTTGTCATATTATCCCGATAGCTGCAACATAATAGAGTACCAGTTATGTATCCCTGCGTGATCATCATCTCCATATGACTGAAGTGATAATTCCATCTTGACATCACACCCAATACACTATGATTCTCAATAAACCCAGAAGAGGCGTACACAGAACCTGTTAAAGTCCCGGACGACCAAAACCAAAGTGTATTGATTGTCGCAAGTATTAGCGATGCAAGTCTCAGGTTAAGACCAAATTCACCTACCCTGATGTGGATTCCCAAAGACACATAGTCATACTACCAATGGGATTCCGCGGGGTCTATCCAGAGCAAAGCTATTTCCTTACCATCGGTAAACAGAACCTCCTATTACACTTGCATGAGTATCCAATACCCAAATATATGAGAACTATGCCGTTACGCTTCCTTAACGAGCACAAGTGTAATACTAGCCTATTCCGCATTATCGATGTCAAGTCTCGAGAATACTACGACTAGGGATATTTAATGATTAAACCTTTAGTGGATTGATATTGTCTCATATCTTATAATCTGGAACAAATCATAAGGACTTTTATCATTTGTATATTTAAGTAATCTAATTACAAAATGATAAAATAGCAATTTCCTTTGTCACATAGTTAATTTGTACAAAAACCACAATGTCTTTTACAAATAGCGATGATATGGGTCACAATTGTCCAACAATCTCCCACTTGGCCTATAGCCAATCACTCAAGTATCTAACACCTGAACTATGTACATGTCACTCAAACTTTTACTGAGGAATAGCTTTCGTCAGCGGATCTGTAATGTTGTCATCTGATGCAACCTTCTCGATCTTCACATCGCAACGATGTATGATCTCACGAATCAGATGGAAGCATCGAAGAACATGCTTGGATCGTTGATGAGATAGCGGTTGCATATAAACATCCTCCCAAAGGTTTTTGTTAAGGAAAGCGGTTTTGACGTCTATTTGTAATATTTCGTAATCGAAATATGCAGCAATAGCAAGCATTATCCGAATGGATTTAATCATGGCAACAGGTGAAAACGTTTCATCATAATCGACACCTTGTCGTTGACGATACCCTTTCACTACAAGCCTAGTTTTGTACGTTTGTATGTTTCCATCCTTGTCGGTTTTCTTCTTGAAGACCCATTTGCAACCAATAGGCTTCAGGCCTTCTGGTGCATCAACCGGTGTCCAAACTTGGGTTGTGTACATGGAATCCATTTCGGACTTCATGGCGTCTTGCCATAAAGCGGAGTCGATACCTTGTATCACTTCCTCATACGTAGCCAGTTCGTTGATGAGTGGTATTTATATCACTATTTTCCACTCATTTAACCTAATTTTTTGAATAATTTCTCGGGTTTTGTGAACGTTTT